>JAMKCH010046818.1:0-52364 GCA_023653785.1 Ophioderma brevispina
CCTTGAACTGGACAAATAGTTCCTCAAGGACTATAGTTCACCCTATGGAATGAGATACTAAGTTAAGTACTTGCAGTACATGTTGGACATGGACCAACTTATCCCTAAGGAAAGATATTCTACCTCTGCTGCTCTGTCAGGGCATCAATTCTAGAAGGACTAATAGTCCACCCATTTCGGACCCATCTTAGAAACTAGAATCCTTTGGAGAGGACACTGCTTTGGCCATGTGCTCAGGCCAGGGTCTGTTTTGTACTCTCCATTAACAAGGATACCGTCTACACACGCTTTAAAAAAAACTCAGCGTGGCGAATTGGAGATACAAGATTGCCATAGGTGGTGTAGGTATTCATTCATTTCAAGCTTGTACTTTGCGTGACACGAAGTCTTGCTGTGGGCATCAATAGGACCATGGTCATGATAGTCCCTGACTCTTTGAGTGGGTACCAGTATGTAGGCAGATAGATTGACGGAATTATATTTACTTGTTTTGGCGTTTAGACTAAAATGGTTATTAGATGCAAGCCTCATTAGAACGAAATGGGTTTAGGCAAAATGGGTTTAGACTAAATGTTCATTATAGACCAACGGGTCATTAGACGAAATGGGTTTAGACACAAAAATGGGTTTAGAATAAATGGATATTAACCAACTGATCATTAAGACGGAAATGGGTTAGACAAAATGGGTTTACACTAAATGGTAATTAGACCACATGGATTCATAGACGAAATGGGTTTAGACAAAAGGGGGTTTCGGACTAAAAATGGTTTATTTATACCAACGGTTATTGGAATAGATGGGTGTAGTAACCAAATGATATTAGCCGAAGTGGAAAACAGACCATTGGAATATTAGTCCGAAATGGTCTTTAGACAAAATGGCAATTAGACCATCTGGTTATGATCAAGGGACAATAGACTAAGTGGTCATTTAGCCTAAGTGGCAATTAGACAATCTGATTTTAGACCAAGCGGTTTTAGACCAAAGGTTATAACGAAATGGAATTAGACGAAGTGATGATAGACCAATAACTGTCTATGGTCAGGATTCCCACTATAATAAATGGAAGAATGCAAAAAAAGAGGGACGGGAGAGGCGACACGGGGAGAGGAGCCGAAGGATTTTCTCAATGCCTAAATTGAGCAGATTTCCCTACGTACGCATGTGAATTGGTCTGTCTTCCACGCAAATGAAAACACTCCTTAAGGGTTGGACATGGTCCGATCGTCAATAGCCTCGTCCCAAGAACCTCAGATGGTACCGGAAAGGTCAACATTTTGGAAGGGAAGCAAGTTTTTTTTTTTCTATGTACCGCGAAATCTGTGGGCTAAAGAATGGTTTGGTTGGGAAGTTATGACTGAAAACGTGCCCAATTTGGTCGATCATCAACCACATCAAATAGGATTGAAATATCAGTGCAAAAATTTGCAGATGGTGTTTTGGGGTGAAGCCATTCTGTCAAGATTGAAACACTTGATCTAACTTAATGCCGGTATCCTTGAATACAAGTTTTCACACAACACGCCAGCATCGAGTAACTAAATATTTGTTTCTTCCGGTTGATGTAGTGAACTACAAACGTATCAGTAAAAGGGTTCAAAAAGTAAAAATACCGTGGTTGAATAACTGTGTTTCTCCACAAATCGAATCCGCCATGTTCTGTCTGAATCAAACAACTTGGAGAGAGCGCTAGTTCCTGTACCATGGACTGTGATAGACATGAACAAAAAAACGCGAAAACCACCAATTACCTAATTCATTACCATTCATCTCGACAACAGCTAGGCACGAGTGTATATGTGGCACGCCGCGACCGATCGATGCAGTGACTACGTTCTTTACTAAAGAACGCTGTCCACAAAACTCACGGATGTTGTGACCCAGGCTGTAGGTGGTTTTTGGAAAGCCGCATCGTACACTAGGTTCATGTTCTTTTGGTCGGTGTGTCACCAAAATATGAGTAATTATTTCCGGAAATACCGAAAAACCCATCAAAATCAGTTATTCCTTTGTGGAGCTAACGACTGTAGAAATAAGCTTGAACCTTGGGTGATTTTGTGAAACCTTTATTTTAAAAATTTGTGAAAAATAAATAATATTAAATGTTCCGATCACTTACGACTCTTGAGAAACGGTTATGAAAGTTCACTGTACCTGTACCAAAGTCTACCTTCTGAAACTGGTGCCAAGCGTGCCACATACGTGTGTCTACCTAGAAAACCCACAAATTGTAAGATTTTAACTTCAAGTTATTGTTGAATTTGTGTTACCGTTGTGGCTGTGTGATAGCCGACCCCATGTCGAACTGATTCCAATGTCTATTTTCACCCTGAAATGGAGGAGTAACGTTAAGTCATGACTTTATACCTAATAAAGTTATAAATTATAATTTATTAACCCCTCTCGTCTTCGAAGGGGGGGGGGGGGGTTGTTACCGGCGTTCTCTATTATTTTTCCGCTCCTACTAAAACCTCAAAACCCCATTTTCGTGTTCAAATGATTAAAATGTAGTGCCCAAATTGACATTTTAATTATGGCTCCTTTTCATGTTCATGCCCCCCATGCCCCCCCCCCCCCCCATCAAAAAACAAATACCGGGTATAGAAAGGTAAGGTGATCCCAAAGTGATGATAGGGTGTGGCAAATCACCCACCTCCTTTCGGGAGGGAATACCAATACGTCCTAGTACGACACAGGAAATCACGACATTTGATTTTTTAGTCCTTCTCTTTTCTTTTGATACCAAAATCGAGTACCACATGTAACATTAGGTCATAATGACGTCTGAGTCTCTACCTGATTGAAATGTTTAAGGATTAATAAATTTGCAAAATATCAATGTTTCTTTCCTATAATGCGTATTTTCATACTTATTGGGTGGGGCCGGGGGGTGTTATGAGCTCACTAGCTTCACGTCATCATTGGTTCTACAATTTTTGGATACCATGGAAATAATCACTCGATAAGCTATAACTGTGGTACGCAATTTATAAAGAATTGGATGTGTCAAGTAAAGAAGTGTGGGGTGGACCCTTTCCGGGGGTTGTTACAAAATTGCTATGGTAGAACAAGGGTTAATTAGCAATATATTATTGATGACAATTAGCCGTGCTATTGGGACGTTTTCCATTAATTTTCAGAACAAAAGTTTTCTGATCTTTCAATTTCCTCTTTCCAATATTGCAATTTACAATCGTTTCAAATTTGAGGCGGGGCTAAACTTTTCCCAGTATGCCCCGAAAAGCCGGTTGCCCATCCGCCCATCCTGCCTGAAGGGTGATTATCGCATACCCTTAACCCTAAAAATCCCCTCCCAGTATCTCGGAAACGGATTGATGAACTATAATATGTGTGGTACCAATTACCCCTCCCCGACTCCATTGATACCCAAAAAGTACAAACATACCTTGTATGACGTCACGTGACGTCAATCTAAAACATCGCAAATTGACGTTTTCTTTTTCGCGGCCATTTTTTTTAAGCAAAATTGAATTTTTTTTTGCCATGATGTGTGCACACGTAACCTGCGCACACATAATCTTACTACAAATAAATAAGATAAAACATAGTGTAACTGTATCCGTTAGCACAACAAAAAACTGTAAATGGATCATGGTGGGATTTAATAATTACAGGCTGCAGGGCAACGTGACGGGTCTTTGAAACTATGTGTTGTGGTCCAACTCCTATCTTACTAGGTCCATGCTGAAACCAAGTAACGCCAGGGTTGTAAAGCACAAGACAGCGCAGGCACAATTGCACCAACAACCAGGCCCCTAAAATGCGCAAGGCATCCCAAACCTGACATGCGGGTACGAAACTCTACTACAATTCAACTTTATCACATAAGTACACAAATTATGGCGAACTGTCTTTAGTACAAAGTTTCCCCCGTTTGCTGAAATTGGGTAATCTAATAGCAGGTACTTGCACAAATATGCCAATAACAATATTAAACAAACACACCGAACACTTGTGTACTATGAAGTTTTCACTGTTGATTTGAAAGTACAAGATTTGAGTCATGCAAATGTAGAACTCCTAAAAATCTTTGTGTGCACACTTTCTTTGCTAGCATTTTTCTACATGTGCAAGCATAAAATGAAAAACCTAACGGTGACGATGTCAAATAGCCTTCCTTTTAGACTATTGTACCTGGTTAAACAACCTGCATCACAGCTGTAAGGGTCCTATCGCAACGTAAGTAATTGGGTACCGCATGCTCTCATCTGAGAGGAATGAACAGACTTTTTTTTTTTAATCTTAAACTCAAGAGGTAGCATTGCATTTATTATGACTTCACACTGCACTTTCCAGAACAGTTCCACATGAACATCCATGCAAAACTTTTCACTATTTCATATTTTTATTTAATGTCACAGATGTAATGTCATTAACAAAATTCCAGCTCATTCATAACTAAGGGTTTGGTATAAATACATAGTTTTCATTTGACATTACGCGTATATTCATTGCATTATTTATCACAAGTTAATCGCATAAGACGTTTCATTTCACGGACTTTGATTCCTCTAACATATCATCATCTTTACAACACAACACTGTTTTCGATGTCCCGTGTTTATAAATTTAACTAACGAAATATAAATTAACTCGTCCTTTTTTACCTGAAACAGGTATCTGTGTACTATTTCCACAAACATTGGAACTATTTCTAAAAAAACATCAAATACGTTTTTCATACCTCCCAGTCTTGGTTTCACATGTGATTTTAAAAATACTGTTTTCTTTCGAGTGTTTTTAATCAACTATTTTTTGCAACTCTAATTCGAAACAAATTTGAAGATTGGCAGTAAACGTTTTGTTTCATTATATATTATTCCTAAATTTATAAACTGAATAAGTTGCCAACTAATCAAAACATGACTACATCAAATTCTTCGAATTCTTTTTCATCAATGTTTCCTCCACAATTATTTTTGGAAACGCCTATATAATGAACAATGTTCACATAACTTCTACATTGCCGAAATTGTTTCCAATATGATATTTTTTAGGACCCATCGAATATAGAAGTGGTGTCATAACTTCATACATTTACAGAGTCGCATTCATCGATACAGAAAGTTTTCCATTTTAGGGTAGATTTGCCCTTGACAAGAATAAGGTTAAAAAAAAAGATTGTATTGACAGAGACTTGTTTTGAAAATTTTTTACATATTTTAATATATGCTGAAAATTTAAAGACGTTTATAACCAATTTTCTTCCCTCGAGCAAGGTAAATTCCGTTCCGTAGGCTAATACCTATCGGTTTTTTTCTAATCTTGTCTGGTTAATATCCAGTAGATGTTTTTTCGAGCTTACTCTCGATATATCTATGGACTTTACACTGTTCTGTGACAAAGGATTTGTTTTTTTACTTTTCCTAAAACACCAGCTTAGTTCTTGTTGTCTGACCTTTTCTTTCCACCTTTTTGAATTGACTAAATCACTTTAGGTAATTAAACATATTGACGACATTTAATTTTTTTCCCGCCATCTCTCAAATCTAAAAAATCTATTTTCAATGGACAATCTAGTTCAATGAACTTAAGTGCTTGTATCGCCATTTTTCGTAAAAAATACACTTTACCGTTGTATCTTGCGTTATCGTTTCCCCCCCCACACGTATGCATTATTTGAAGTGTTTTTATTATTTTACAAACTTGCAAATAGTACCAGGATTTTTAGAGATCCTGTAAAAAAAGTTGGAATATTTTTACCTTTTAAAATATCTTCCACTTCTTCCTTTTACAATTAAGTTTCCAGTACAAAGTGGAACCACCTAATGGGTCACCATTGTTTTATCATTGTTTTTCCTTTCCATAATGATTCCCCTTTCTTGATTACATAATCGAGATATCCATTTTATTTTAAGATCACAAATTTTGATGTTCCAAGTTGGACCATTTTTTAAACCTCCATAATCTATATATCCTGTGATTGTTTCTCTTTTTATTCTCACTATTTGAACCAAAGAAATCTAAATATCTTGTGTTGACTTCTTTAATGACGTAACTTGGAAGATGTAGTGTGCTGCATTATACCGTATTTGTGGAATACCCGAATGTGTTTTTATAAGTGTTTTTATTTCCAAATATGTTAACTGTCCTAGCTGTCCAACTATATTAAAACTATCAGTTTGTTAATTTTACTCTCCAATGATCTCTCTTTGTTATTTTTTTGGTCTTTTCCAAAATAAATACCGAGACTTTTATTGGTTCATCTGTCTCAAGTATTTTCTTATTTAAATCGGTTATTTGTTTTTTTCCCTAACACATTCCCATCTTGTCTTTTGTTTATATCAGCATACTACCACGCAGCATCTAAACTTTTCTATTTACCTAATTACATTATTCACAGAGAGTTTGCCATCGACGAATATGGTTGTATCGTCGCTAATTGTACAATTTTTATTTCTACTTTGGATCTTGTTAAACGTAACCCTTTAATATTTTCCTTCTTTTATATTAGTTGACAGTGTATTCTGCTGCTATAATGAACAGTAAGCCGATAATGACAGCCTGCCTCATTCCCTCCTAGGCTAAACCTAGATAGCCCAACCATTAATTGTTAACACTTTAATATTACTATATGTGTTTTTTAACCAATTAATAAATTGATTCTTTCAAATCCAATGTTTCTGTAAGCATTTTTAAAAACAGAAATGTTATTTCAAAAGAGAATCAATGCCTTTTGGAAATAAAAAAGAATAGAGACATTCATTATCTTCTCCACTAACTTCTCCACCTACAACGCAACACAATATTCGGTACCTCTTCAATCAATCTGAAGATTTTGACCACTAACTCTACCTTTAATGACCCCGTCCTGACTTACTTATATTTATTGTGTTAGAATCTTTTGAACTCGTAGAGCTAGAACCGATGTAACAAATATTATAGTCCTAATTAACAACGAAATTGGGCGAAAGGGTCAAGGCTTTTTTTATCTCCCTTTTTGTGCAGTAAGTTTAATTATACCGCGGCTTGTGAAAATGATAACTTCTCCCTTTTCAAATCCTTCATTCAGTGAATGGTTTACCATAATTGTGATGTCATCCAAAAAAACTTTCAGGTGGTAGCCATCACTCCCAGGTGATTTGTTGGACTTCAATTTACTTACAGCTTCAGTACATTCTTCTATTGTTAACAAACCTTCACATTGTGTCCATCAATCATTTAACAGTTTTTCATATTTGTTTCACAATATGTCCATCAATAGTTGCAATATGATTCCTTTGATGTAACAATTACTATAATTTCGCAGTTTCGTTTAAAATCACATCTATATCCTTGAGATCTTACCATTTTAAGCTTCAATTCCGATATAGAATTTTTCGGCACGTTTTTGGTTTTTCAAGACCTAAAAATACTTTAATTTGTCACCCGCTTCGTACCATTTAACCCTAGATCTTATAATTGCACCTTTAGTTACATTTTTATACATATATTGTCTAACTTTGCGTTGGACTCTGTATATTTTGTCTGGTGTATTTTTCTTGGTGTCATTCTCTAATTTCTGTGCTAAATTTCATAATTCTTTTTGCAATAATTTAAGATCACGGTGTCCCTCGCTTTTGCGTGTTCTTTACAATAACTTAACGTGTATCTTTTATTTTACCGTTTACAGGCCTCCCATATACTTGATTTTATAAACTTTGACTACACAGTTTACTCACATATACGACTAACTTGTTAACATGTTGTACATATTCATCATCCTTAATCAGAGATGCAGTAAAGTTTCAGTACACTGGGCCGCATCTGTTTAACTCATACTATTTTTGATATGGCATTGTGATCAGATTTTATAGTTGGCCTAATATCGTTGACACTACAAATTGTGTTGTACTGGCTAATTAGCCATACTCAAGTCTGGATGCAATACCGAGAGATACCGCCGCCATTTAATACTGCCTTTTTTCAGCCAACGTTTCTGCTCTCTTTCTTCTCCAAATACAACCAGTTTGAAATTTTAATTCTTTTGTAAGTTTTACATTGTTCACATTTTCCCTTATATTTTTTGTATCTACTTTTTATTTTGAAACACTATTCATATCACCGACTCCAATAATAAGTCATGTTTTTGTCAGGTCTCACTTATTCAATAAACAGTGTTTTTGAAAAATGTCTGTTTATAGTTTGAATTGTAGGCGCATACAAATTGACTAATGTACAGGTCCTTGCCTTGATTACACTTAACAAGAATTTTTTCTACCATGACCATCTTCAAACCAATATGTTATATGTCTCAATTTTTATGGTTATACCATGCTTCAATAAATGGTTTACACCTCTACCTATTGTATTGTGCCTAGCGATTTATGAGTTTTCTTTCTTCATTCTTTTATGTACAGTTTGTTTCCAAATCATTATCTATTATGTTTTTCCTGTAGAAGGCAATTCAGCTTTCTGATTTTGTATCCAATTATCTACCTTTGCCTTTTTTCGTCTTTGTTCCTAAACCTCTAACGGTTTCAAGGAAATTAGATGAAAATAGTGTGTTTATCCATCAAACATCCATAGTCACTTTAAATGTTTTTCATAAGTATCTCCCTTCTTTTTCATCCTCTACTTCGTCCTTCCTCTGATGAGATCTTTTGCGTCTTTTTCCCCTCCAGTCTGATTTGGAGACGGAGATTGAGCACTCACAGGGATAATGATTGGTCAACCGCGCGCTCATCCTCTGACAAATCTGAGGATTCATCACCGTCCCTGCTGTCTACTGGGCTGAATATTCATTTTCAGTCTTTTCACTATTATCTTATGGCTTTTTCAGTTGATTTCTTTCTTTCTCGCAGTTTAGTTGGTCTTGGACAGGTGTGATTTCTAAGTTGCCAAGCTTTTTGAGCTTCGGAATTCCTTGGCTGAAGCTGCGTTTCTGGTTCTCAGGGGGTTTTTCATTCACTGGACGTAGGCTGTTCCAACCGCAGAATTTTGGGCTATGGTTGGAAATGGACAGAGGCATATGATCTTGCACCAGATTGTGTTACGGCGTCTGAACACATCGTCTCCATTTTGGCATTCATTTGTTTATGTCCTTCTTTCTGCATGTTTTACATCTTACCGATTTTCCAGCATTCTGCAGTGGTGTCCTCTCCCAAGCCGGCTGCATTGTTGTTTCAGTTTTGCTGTCTGCGTGGATGTTATCGCCTTGGTCTTTAAAGTCATTTACTGCAACATTCCTTGGTAAGGGTTCTTTGGGTTTCTTGATTTCAATTCTCCGATTGCCAGTCGGGCAATTAACCAACTTTCCCCGACACAAGCTTTTTCCTTGGTGTGCACCTCTCCAATTAAGTCCGCCCTAGGCTCGTTTGTTTTGTAATTTCTCCGAGTCGTGTACGGAAATAGGTACAGCCAGATTCTTACGAGAACCGTGTCCCTTGATGTTTTTGAAAATGGGTTCGTTTTCATATAGCGTGATGTTTCTTCTGTCTCGTAGATCGTACCTTCCTTCCGATAATAGTTTACACTTTGCTCTGAAGTCAAACACGTATATTCTCCACAGACCGCCTATTCTTTGTATACCTTCCAAGTTGTTCTGGGTGGAGGATTTACACAAATGAAGGTATACCCTCCTCACTGTCAACTTATTGACGTATCTACGGAGGTCACGACATCTCTGTTCTTGAAAAAGAGCACTGGATTCCAAGTACTTTGGTGCGGTGCTGACCCGTGATGTTGCCCGCCAGTCCCGGGTTCCGTTGACTCGTTCAGCCAGATGCAATGAGACACAACGGTTAACATCTTCAAAATATTCTCCCAAACGTAAATTTTTAAGTGATCCAAGCTTCAAAATACTTTTGAAGAACTTATTTAATGTCAGTAATTCCTTTTTCAGCAAATACTACGACTTTTAAAGTCTTTTTATCAATCAAAATCTAGAGTTTTCCGGAGTGTGTGTGCCGTGGCAGTAACATACCGGAAGTCAGACTAATAAGGATTATATGGGAACAATTTGATAATTTGACAACCAAACATCATTCATTTATCCAATTATCCAATTTTACTAAAAAAATGTTAACACACACGGTCAAATGATTGGTGACGATTTCCTGATGGCAGCGTAATAATAATTATGCAACAGCGCACAGAGCGACCTTCGGGCCGGAGCTATTATTATTATTATTATTTGACAATCACCCTTTGCAATGATCTAATATGAGGAAAAAACATTGCTTTCAATTTCCTGATAATCTACTAATATCCAGCATGCAATATATTACTCAGCCTGACCAGCCGGTGAGCAAGATTGAATTTACATGAAGGACACAAATAATCTAGCAAAACAACAGTACAGGGTGTGCACTGAGAAATTTGATGCATGAAATTTTGTGACTGAAATAAAACTTCACCAAATCACACCAAAGTTACATTGAATGGTGTTTCATTAGTAACCTTGGGTAATGCCTATGAACAAGTAACTTCTTGACCTAGTTTTATATTTCCAACATTAACATTACTAGTGTCTGGTAATGTTTTTGAAGTAACCCTTGGGAAGAATATTATTTGACAAACAGCCTTCAAACAACAATACATTGTCTGTGCATAAACATCTTGGGAGCTATCTCAAATATGCCTTAGGTTGGATTTATAGATTTATACATACGTCGTACATATGCTGGACAGGTGGAGTATACACCATTTGCTAATCATTTGCTAAAAATAGATTGTACGTACATAAAAAAACAACCTGGAAAATTCTTCTGGTTGTTGAGATGAGGTTTGTATATCCCAAACGTCCCTTAACTGCATTTAACAATCACGGCGGCCCCTGCCTTGGGTGGGCGAAATTGACTCCCTAGAGTCCAACAAGAAAAATAACGCTACCTCACTTTTTGCGGTGATCGTCAGATTTTGGGGCCACATGTGGTTCCAGTGGATAGGACGGCCGACTCATGATCTGAAGGTTGTGGGTTCGAGCCCCGATGTGATGGCTAATGTGTTGTGCACTTGGGCAAGGCACTTTACCTCACTTGTTCGTCGACCCAGGCGATATCGGGTGCGTTAGGGGGAATTATACAATCTAAATGCTGATAGGATTGTGCGCTTGGCCGGCTGCCGACCTAGGTGAAGCGAAATGATTGTGACGATTTCCTGATGGCAGCGTAATAATAATTGGCAACAGCGCTTTGCCTACTTGTGTAAAAGGCGCTATATAAATCTCATTATTATTATTATTATTATTTTCCTCTAGGAACGTTAAGGATATACCACAACCCAATGGCGGATCCAGGATTTGAAAAAAGTTGTCCAAAATTTACGGGGGCTGCAAAAGGCTGTACTCTAAATGTACAAAATAGCTCAAAATGGGCTGATTTTGTAAGAATTTGCAGAATTACCGGGAGGCGCGCGCCCCTCCCTGGATCCGCGCCCGACACAACCGGATCACATAAAATTCTACTCTTGAAATTCTGATATATATCTGGAGAGTCAACACAATCCTGAAGACAATATACTTTATCCTGTGGCAGGTGATCAAACAAATTTCAGCAGCAAATTGATCGAAATGAGGTTGTTGTATTCAGGGGGATAAAGTACACGTGCCTTGTAAATTGATTCAATCAAATTACATATTGAAACGTCAGTAAATCAGCTGATTTAAACATGAAATGTGAAATCTGGCAAAGAGCAAAAAACTTATATTCCTGTATATTCTACACGTCAATTTGCCTGTGCACAAACATGAACAAATTTCAAAGATGCTGCTTGATATCAACCACACATTTTTCAGCTTCAGCTGTTACATAATAGGGATTTAGCCTCCAATCTTGTTCACCAATACTTCTGTAAATGTAGGCTGGTCTTCAAATATCTTGTAGTTTAAAACATGATCATTTTCTTGCTAGTAAAAGGGTGGGCTTATTGTGCACAAACATAGCAGCCCATTTGTACTGTCTGCTGAATACAAATTCAAACTAGAATTAGACTAGTTGCAGTCGCTGAAGGTATGACTATCTTCTGGCTGTTCAAAAATGCCGGTTTCCTTAGTAGTACAGGCTCATCTGATTCTGGCTGCACTTCGTCGGCTGAATGCAAGACAACGTAAGTGCAGTTTCAGTAATTTTGCAGGAAGAACATTTTTGTGTTTCTATTGGATTCTATAGGTGTTGTGTCCATCATTCTAGCAGGAGGTATTCAATAGGGAAATGTTTGTTGTATATATTAATGAAATAATTCCTACTTGACAAACGTAATTAAATATTTATTTACAAAAGAGAACGTAAGTGAAATCAGTATTTTCTAGTTAGTGCAAGACAACTAAGTGCCACTTACGTTGGTCTTGCACTTGAAAAGGGGCAAAAATTTGCCCAATGCAAGACCAACCTAAGTGCCACTTACGTTGGTCTTGCATTAAGCGGAAAAAAAGGCGAATTGAAAATACGTATTCTTCTTTTTCAATTAAAACTTTTTTTAATCACTTTCATATCTTCACACATAGTTCAAATTATGCGCGAATATCTCCTCTTTCAAAATTCACCAAAACCCATTTCCGCAAAGTATGTCACTTACGTGTGTCTTGCCTTCAGCGACGACTTATTAGTCTACAGACCCCCATAATTGTTTATTCATATTCTTGAAGACAGGAATTTGTGACTGGTATCCATCCGCAGCGGGATTTATTGAGGTATTCACGTAATTCCACTGGATGGGTTCTGAGCGTCTCTTCTATATGAACTCGGTTTGCGACAAAGATCAAAGATCTTTGATCCTTTTGTTTCACTTGTACTGTAGCACTGTTACACTGTCTGACCATCAGTGGAAAGGGTGTCATCTATCTGGATTTCTAGCTCTTTGAGAATTTGGTGGTTTTTTTATTTTACATAGGGATCCGTCACTTGCTCAAGTGGGTCACTCGGCTCCTGGCCTTTACTAGTGAGCAATAAACTTCTTCTGTTGGATCACTAATCTCAGATAAGTATTCCCCAGTTTATTGTAAATTCATCAGCATCACTAAGTGATGTAAACTCACTGACTTAAAGTGCCAAAACCACTTGGCACATACCACCTGGGTATTGTGAAATTTGATTATTCCAGTATCCACAGCTGTGTGACCCAAGGCAAATTTGTCTCTTTTATTTTTAGAGCAATTTGTAAAACAATGGCGACACACTTTTGGCAACTGATATAAGTAGGGACATGCAAGAGCTATTATTTCCGCAAAAATCAGAACAATCCATTGCGGGAATCTTGCCATATAGGCCTACAAAGGTCATAATTTGTATGTTATAGCGCCCTCTATATGCCAATTTCCCATAGAACGACGTGTAAAACTAGATTTTTATGAAAAATCATATTTGCCCGCAATGAAATTTCATCAAATTTACACAAATGTAGTTAGTGGCATAAATACTCCAAATTAGTCATCAAAAGTGTGTCTCCGTTGACATTTTGTGTTTTATATTTCTCATTTTTTGGTAATAATCCCTGAGACTCTCAAACAGCTGTGTAGCTTCAGCAACCACTGGTCCCACTGATTTCTGTGAATTTCGGGAATCTCCTTATCTTGCATCTTGCACAGGTCCTGCAGGATCTTCTTTGCGGGCAGTAACACTGGCGAAAAATCATAGATTGAGCTAATCGCTGACAGAATTCCACGTCTAGTGGAGGGTGCTCTTTCAGCTTTACCTGAAACCACGTGCATCAGTGCGAAGACCATAAGATACCTAGGATCTTTCCATGGGCAATGCATCCTCAAAACAAGCATCTTTACTTCATTTGCTCTGTCTACTTCAGGGATTGACTCTTATAACCTTTTTGCTGTTAGAGAGTAAGAGATCCATTTTGTCAATAGGAAAGTCCTCCACTTTGACATGCAGACCTTGAGTCCAGGTAAACAGTTCTACTCGGATGCCCCGGACGCAAGACACTCATCACGATACCACACCTTTCCATCGCGAGGTATCTCACTGTCTGGCACACTTTGTGCATACTCTTGACTCAAAGTTTCTTTCATGATGCTCCTGTAATCTTCTTTAACTTCCTGGTTCCTTGTAAACTTTCTTTTAAGATGAGACAATTTTATCATGTCCTTCTTTGAACTTCATACTCTGAGTGACTGTGGTTTAAAAATGATCATCCTCAAGAGAATTCTGTGGAGCATACTCAGTAATTCGCCCACTAAAAGTCCTAGAGTTGCTTATTGACTGCTTCCTCTACCATTATTGCTATTTGCGTTATCTTTAGACTTTGTTAATTTATGTACATTCCAACCCAACAACATTCTATTGGCAATAGGGTCAACACACAAGCTGTGAATTGATTACCATGGCCCACCGGCTTTGGCACGTAATGGCTAATCAACAGATCAATTTCGCCATCAATCCCATGTAGGCTGATTACCATGTAAATACGGCTACGGTTGAAGTTCTTCACTGGTTGTGACATGCGCTTTCCCTGCAGGAATGCCTGGACAAGTGTACCCTTGGTAATGGTATAACATTATTGCCACTGATACTCATTATGTCCAGGCCAGGAATTCCCCTTCTCCCAACTGACTTATCTCCTGCAATTGTAGAAACGTGCAATTTTGTATGATCCCTAATGTTCAGCCGTCTCCATAATCGCTCAGTGCAAAACACAGCATCGATCGCTCCCTTCATCGAGCATAGTATTGGTTCTTACCGTTTTCCAGTCTTCTCACACTCACAGCGTACTAACACTGGCACTACTGTTTATACTGCATTGCAATGGGCCTCGGTGAGATCACTAAACAGCCAAATACAATTTTCTCATTTGATTCTCTCCAGTACTACCTTTTCCAGGTTTTGACTTTCCGAATTATGCGTACATGCCTTCTTTTGATCAGTGCGCTTACGGTCTTGGTGCAGTACGGTGGGGTGTGCATACCTTGAATGTGCTGGTAGTTTCACTTACTTTTACAGTCCGTACACGTGTGTGGCTTCTTTAAATAGGCCAATCTCGTTCTTTCCATGAAAGTCTATTATCACTCTGTTGATTCGTGCCACTTGTAATCCATGTGTATATTCATTTTCACAGTAATCACACCATTTGTCCCCCTTTGGTTTGCATCATCGTTTGCCTGTGGCAAAGCTTGTTGTTTTGTGCTTCCTGCTGATGATAACTGTTTCCCTTTATATTGCTCTTGTGGAGTTACTTATAGTTTCATAGAGAGGTTGGGGGTGGGGGGGGGGGTTTACAATCTCCTTGTGTTTCCATCTATAGCTGTCTTTGTGACTGCTGCGGTATCATTTGTGGCTGTCTTTGTGACTATTTTTCCCGTTCGTGGCTGTCTTTGTGACTGTTATAGTCCCATCTATAGTTCTCTTGTGACTGTTGTGGTCCCATGTGTGGCTGTCTTTGTGACTGTTGTGGTCCCATGTGTGGCTGTCTTTGTGACTGTTGTGGTCCCATGTGTGGCTGTCTTTGTGACTGTTATAGTCCCATCTATAGATCACTCCAGAGGTACGTCACTTCCGCTGATACCGTTGAAAACAATGACGAATCACCCAAAACAACATACGCGGATGGTAAATAGTCCTTTGTTTTGCTGTATTTTTGGAAACTTTTAGGGTTATGATATGTGAACTGCCATACATTCATTTGTTATGTTTTGGAGTTTTGGAGTCAGATTGGCGAATGTAAGACAATAATTTTTGCTGCATGAATTTGCTGCCACAAGTTTGTTTATATTTTGCGCCGTTTTGCCGGGTTTTTAGTCAACGGCGTTATCACGCCGCTGTACAAAAGAAAAAAACAAAGAGTGACGTCATATCACAAAGTTTCCGGATTACCGGATCGACCTATATCTTTCTTTGTGACTGTTGTGGTCCCACCTATAGCTGTCTTTGTGACTGCTGTGGTCCCTTGTGTGGCTGACTTTGTGTCTGTTGTGGTCCCACCTGTGGATGTCTTTGTGACTGACCATAATATGATTGGTAGCCATGATAATCTCTATTTGTTATTTTTTCATTTGTATCATGCAATGCTGTATTCTCTACTCCATACTGTAGATTAAATTTTTCATCATTCATGTGTGTTGATTGTGGTTGTCCTTTTTTTCATATAAATATGGAGCATTTTGGAATCACCCGTTGATAAATGCATTACCTCACCAAAATTGTCATCTTGTGGCAATACTGGTTGCAAGCTATACGGCTGTAACACATCACTCTCACCATACTGTGGTGTGTACCTAAGGCCTTGTGGGAATGTTTTCTGCATTTCAATGCATTGGCATAATATCTGTTGTATGTTGGGCATACTATAATAGAATTGTGCCACACCTGTTGTATCACACTGGGTAGTACGATCATGTTTGGCTGATGCCAGTCGCTATTTATGCTGTGACTTTACCGGATACACGCGCTATATGGTTGTGATACGCTTATCTCAACTACCAAACTTGTCAGCCTGTTTCTTGAAAGTAACAACGTGTAGGTAGCTGCAAAGCCGCTCTCGGAATTTGAAACAAGTTCTCAGAGTCTTGTTAGTGAATCCTTTTCACTTATACCATATTCACTTCTGCTGGTACCATTACCAATGACTACAACTTCTTCCCTAGTAGAAAGAGGAAATAGACGGTGACACCTGGTCTCCATAATGTGGTGACTACTTCCGACGGTTAAAGTGTTTGTCTTCATCCCACAACACTGTTCTGGATTATGTTCCTGGTTCTAGTGTTCTCCTCAGCAAAGTTAACATTAATTGCCACAGC
This sequence comes from Ophioderma brevispina, assembly GCA_023653785.1. Classification (NCBI taxonomy): domain Eukaryota; kingdom Metazoa; phylum Echinodermata; class Ophiuroidea; order Amphilepidida; family Ophiodermatidae; genus Ophioderma; species Ophioderma brevispina. The sequence continues at coordinate 16,685 of JAMKCH010046818.1, forward strand.
GAGACTCAGTGCCACCAGTTGACCTCAGGCCATGAGAGTTTGCCTGTCATCATCCTTCTTTGACAGTCTTCTTGCAAGAAGGATGGTAAGCACTAGCTTGCATACAATTTAACGATGAACCGTGGTGTGTCCCCAGTTACAGCTCCCTGATCGTAAGGATTACATGCTGCAGTTGAAAATGTGCGTTTGTTATATCTGCATTGGGCACACAGTTCAAGTGGATATCTGTCCATTGTCTTCAGAGTGGTTAGTGTAGATATCCTATAGGCAATATTCCATTATTTCTGGAAACTAGGGCTTATTTCACCTGATATCTATTTGTATGGTTGTCCCCCAATCTAGCCATCTACCTTGTTGGACCATGCTATACAGCGATATCAACATTTGTTCTCTGACACTATCTTCCCAAGCAATGGCAGCAATTTCTAAATGCTGTTCACATGGTATGGTGTCTATCAACCTTCTATAAGAGATTCTTCAACTTGGTTTTCAGGTGTGATCTTATTTTGTCACTGGGTCATTGAAGATTTCTTCCGCAGATAATTTTATAGCCGTCTAGTTGGGATGAAAGGAATCTCTTTCCATTTATGGATACACGTGCATTATAGGATGCCTATGATATTGTCTTCTCATTATGAAGGAACACACGGACCTTCTTCGTTGCCAGGTTTTTGCACTTTGTAGGGGATTGTAGGAGCTCTTTGCACCCAACTGCACTCTCATTTATTATGTTAAGGCAATCTGCCTAGAATTCTGAATCTGTTCAAAGCTGCTATTCTAAGGCTGGTGTATAAGGTCATGTTTTGTCCTCGACAAATATAATGTCACGATAGGTATTACTGAAATAAACATCCGCGGCTACCTTGTTTAGTGCACTGTGGTCATCCTCCTGCGCAGGTCTTGGTATTTTCCTTGTGTCCCAGCTCCACACTGGTATATATGTTCTTAAAAAACGTCGTTTTGACTGTCAGCCGGGACTCGAAACGTGCAAATAACGGTAAAAAAGTCGTTATATGTGTTATGAGTCCCAGCTGCCAGCCAAAACGCCGTTATGTTAATGCACATTTTTAACAGTGCAACTTTCTAACTTGCTGTGCAGTCATATAACGTTCAAAAGTCTTCGGATGGGTGGTGCGGAACTTTTAATCAACGTTGTATTAACGTGTGCCAGACGTTGATTCGTCAATGCTTAGGTTGTGATTTGGCTCAAAGCATTGTTGAATCTATCAGTTTTCTTCAATCAAATCAATTCAACCTTATGTCAATATCGATTCAACGCGAAACAATCAAATTTCATCTTTAGGGTGGAATCATGCTGAAAACACGTAGAGATAAAATTTAACGTTGATTAAACGTTGAGAATCTATTTAGTATTTAATCTCATGTCTGAGATACTCTTCTTCAACCACTTGAATTCGTCATTTTTCTCTGCAGTGAGAACTTCTTGGCTTTAAATCATAGATGATTGCTTTAGGTAATTATCACTTCTTTACATGGTGAAGGACTGGTATGATGAACTTATTCATCTAAAAGGTTGAAGGCCATCACTGCTGGGATTCTCAAAAGATGGCCTAGTGGTAGATAAGATGGTTCGTGACTCGAAAAAAGAAATTTAAAAAAATTCAAAGCCAAGATCATAATTATATTCCATTAAAGCGACGCGAAATAAATACATGGGTCGGTTGTGCATTAAATTTTACCAAAAAACCTTGTACACATTGTTTACATTACGAAAGCACGAGGGTATATTAATGATGGATTACACGCAGATCAGTCAAGGCATCCTCCTTTGTAATTGACTTCCATGATTCTGGTATGTCAGGCAACTGTGCATAATGCATATCCTTCAGCTGATGTTGGTAGGTCGCCATAAACCACATCCAATATTTGGACGCACTGTTGGTACGATCAGGACCTATGTCCCACTCTTGCAGGTAGGTTTTATATTCTTTATATTGTGCCACTCACAGCCGTACTCCGTAGTTGTGCATTTTCCATATTTACGGCATTTGAATTTACACGCGCCGCATTGGAATAGAATGTCATCAGTATGGACGAGGTAATTGCAGGTCTCATATTGCAGCTGACCTTTGCGAACCTTGATACCCTCAACAACATCATCTTCATCCCAGCGCACTCCCGATCCCTATTGGCCTATGCTGCAAACACATGTGACTTTTTCGAGAAGTTGAATAATGGTCAGCTGTGGTGTCTGCACAAGGCTCCATACAGAAGGGACACTGTTTCATTACAATCCCCAAGTTTTTCTAGAAGTGCTGTGGGCGGAATATATCCCAACCCAATTGTATATTTTCTTCTTTTTCATTTGCAAAAGTTTTTACTAGGTTATCTTGAACACCTGTGTCCAGTTGGTTCAGAATTATCCTTTTCAGATTGCTGAAATCCATCACTTTTCGAGCACTCACTTGTCGCAAGTACTGACTGGTTATACTATTTCATCCGAGGCTGTCTCACAAAATTTGTCAATCCATTGCACCATGCTCGCGTTTATCTTTCCCTTGACTTCACTAGTCGCAATTTCAACACTTTGGCAATACACCTTGTAATCCTTAAAATATGGCACTTAGCTATTTCTGCATATCTGGACATACTACTTCCATCTTGCATCGAAAACATCTTCTCATTTGTGTACTGGGCGATCCACTTAGAAGCAAACTCCTTGGCATTGTTGATATAAGATTCGTATTCCTCGAAGTTTGCTTTGCAAGCCAATCATCCATCATTTCACAATCAAGTAGTACTTGGTCATCTGGAACTCTCTCATAACTTCTTTCGTCGATAAAGTTTCTTGGAATTTGTTTCCCTGTACGTTTTTCATGACTCCTCTAGGTGTGTGTGCACAGAAGGTCACCAGCTATGACTTCCTCAGTGTTCTGTTTCCCACTATTCTTGAAGAGGACTCATGCAGTGTTTTTTATTAGTCTGTAGCTGGTGTTCACGCCATGCTCTTGGTATATTCTCTCACATTGAATGTGTTAAACACCCTGACACAGTGACGGCTAACGTGAACTGCCTAGATTACATTATTTGGAGGGAGAATTTGGTAAGGTGCAGTAGTCATGATTCACATGCAATTCTCATTGAAGGAGTCAATTTTCTTTTTGATATTTTACGGCCACTTTGGCCATGTGTTTTTTGAAATGTCGTGACTGACTCGACATATCTTTCAAATGAGAAGTTTACTTCTGTCAAATGTCTCCTGTCAGTACTACTGTCTCACGTCTGGCCTGTACTTCTTTGGCTCTTGTGGCTTCTGATTTTTTTCCAACAAGAATGTCTTTAAGCTGATGTGTTCTTTTTTTACATGATTCATAGTGATGCTGTTTTCCAACGATGCAGAATCTGGTGAAATGGACAAAGGATGGCGCTTTAGTTCATCCCTAAGAATGCTTCGGTGGGAATAGAATATTTCATCAAGGACCTCCTCCATGATTACATCCATTCTTTCCTCCTCATCTTCACTCCTCATTGCAAGCTCGTTCACCATTGGCATCCACATTGCATCAAACTGTTTTTCTAGTTCAGCATCAGTCTCCTCTTTACCTTTCAGTTTGTCTGCCAATTCAACTGCTTTGTCATTGAGATGTACCTCAAGCTTTGACCACTTTTCAGTCTGCAAGATTTCCACTCGGCGTGCCTCTTTAATTGAGAGCATATGTTTCTTGCCATCGATAAGTTGTTGCTCAACTGCATTGTTTAATTGGTTGAACTTGGACTGCTTCCACTGAACGATTATTTCCTGGTGGTCAGTGTTCTCGAAATAATTACTCAAGCGCGTCTTGATTTGTTCAGCTTTGTCTCTCAGAACATCAGAGAAATTGACATTACAGGACTGAAAAGATTTATCTAGGTCATTAAATGTTTCACACCTGTTGAGAATGATTTCTGCGTCAAGTAACCAAGTTATCAACTCGTTTTGTAACTCCCATTCTAGAGTATAGTACTTGGATTGCAATCTATTGTCAGGCTTTTCACCTCAAGGCTGTTGCGGAAGCTGAAAACGAAATCATCAGCAAGGATCCCATTCCATAAATCTACAAGGAAAACGCGTAAATCTGAAGTTCTCAGAAATGTTCTCCGTCCATAAGCAATATCTCTCAAAAGTTTTTGTTTGACAGCATCCACCTTTTCACTGTAGCTAGGATTAGCAGGAGCCATGGGTGGATCACCATGCCACAGATCAGAGAAGTACCAGACATGTTTTCGGACATCAAAATCAATGATCTGGGAGAAACTGTGAATGTCTGCTATGTTCTCACTCTTAGCTGCTTCCTTGGCCATATCATCCAAGCTCTTCTGTAACCTTGATATCCGTACATCATCATTTCTTCTGCATTAGCTGCCTGGAATCGTTTTGATGAACAAGATACATGTTCTGTGGTCTTGAATGTGTTTCTTGACAAGATTCATCCTCAAGAGGGCATGGACTGCAATTTGTAGTATATCTTTCATTTCGGCTATGTTTTCTCCTTTGATGTTCACAAGGGTCACGTTTCCTAGACCAATCACGAGGGTTGCCAGCTCATTATCATGTTCGTGATTAAATTGTCCATGTTCTGGTGCCCTGAGACCCTCAGTATCCACAACAAGAAGGTAAATCAAATGGTAGGTCTGCATGGTCATCCACTCTAATCAGTTGCATGTATGCTCCTCTTGTGCATCTGCCTGCGCTGACAGCGAACTGTAACCCGAACATGGTGTTCAGAAGTGTGGATTTTCCAGAGCTCTGGATGCCAAGGACAGACACGACAAATAGCCTCTTCTCGCCAATAATGCGTTCAAGCTTACTGAGCACTGCACTTACCCATGAAATAGGGATACTTGATGCGTCTCCATCTATTATTTCCAAGGGACTGCCCATCAACAAAAGTTTGGCAGCTATTTCTGGCAGATACTGATACTCCACAACTACTTTGGTGTCTTTTCCTATGGTTTTGCTCTCGTTCGTTGCTTCGTAAATCTGCCCCAATTCTCGGAAAAGATTTGTAGTCCAAATGATGCACTGACAAGTTGATTTTCTGCATCCTCCACTTGTGATTTCAGTTGCTCAATGTTCGTCTTCTGTTGTTTCTTTTTGGCCTCCTGAAACCGTGCCCATAGTGTATTATACTGCCTGCGCAGGCCGGCCATATTGACTCTCCATATTTTACTTAATAAAATGTTCATCCACTTCAGAAAATACAAAACAACGTTGACATCTGGGTTATTTTGCAGAGTTGACATAAAGTCCTTGATAAGAGGAGTAAGCCCGGTCTGACATATTTCCACCTGCTTTTCACGAAGACGGTACATCTTTAGTTTTATTTGATCAGCTTGATATGCTGATGATGACTCTGAGCCTATTCCACTTGATCTGTGTTGTTTCTTTAACAGTTTGCAGTATTCAAGCCATTCGGCACCTTGTAGGGGAAGCAGGCGGCGTTTAAAGTCAACAATTTGTTTAGAGTCAACAATTTGTCCACCTTCTATGTGGCTGAGAACCTTTTCGGAGAGGGTCTTGCCTTCAAGACAGGCTTCATCATACTCATCTACGATGAACCCCTTTTCCTTTGCAAGATGAGCACACTGTTCTATCTCCATACCAGCAAACCCAGCAATAGCTTTTGATAGCCACTTTCTAACTTCAGTCTTGAGCTCACTGGCATTCTTCTGAATCCCTTGTTGATTACTAGATGTGATTATGCGGAAGGCGTTTTTCAAGAAATCCTTGCCGACTGCCTTAACACAGTTTTGCCGTTCCTTCTTGAGCTCCTGAATGTTCTTTGTGCTGTTTCCACTTATCAGAAAAACGATGACTTTCGCACAAGTTTGCAAACTCTCTTGGCATGTGTAGGTGTTAGGAGTTCTCTCCAGGTCTTGAGCAGAGACCACAATAACTACCACTGATGATATTTCCTGCAAAATCTGCATTTGTTTCGCCATTGACGATGCATCGCCTCTCAGGTTGAGAAACATTGTTGAACCTGGAAGATGTTCTTTATCCTTGCCTGCTGTTTCGAACCATGAACATTCCACTAGACCATCAGTCATCCTTCTGGTTACGGTACCATTAATACAATCATGGTTGAAGAAGGTGTCATGACTGTCATCCCTAAGTATGTCGTTCATCAGCTTGGACTTGGAAAGTGGTGGTCTGCCCAATCTGACAAACGTCACAACCGGAAAAGGTATTTCTGTCACTGACGTCTCTTCAGCTTCTTTATATTTATTGTACCGATGGACTTTTATCATTCTGAGCGCCCAAAGCGACATCCCAACACTACCTTCTGATCCTAGAGGGTACAGAAAAGGAATGGCAAGTTTGCATACGAATAACTTCTGAGCAAGTGTTTGTTTCAGGAGGTTGTCGCAACATAGAAATATTGCTATCAGAATATCCAAGGGGTTTAGGTGTGCTGCCTTATTCTCATCACCAGTACTCTGCGTTTCAAGAAGGAATTCCCCTAAACCAATGTCATTTTCGCCATCAGGGCTCGAACCTCTTGCTTCAGATTCCTTCACAAGTGCCAGAAGTTGTTCCCTGGCATGAAAATCAGTCATAAGGATTTTGTTTATGATCATCCAGGGAAGGTCAACCAGCGTAGGGCGTTCAGATGCTATTTTAATGACTAAGACATCCAAAAGGGAAATCTGACATGGATAGTATTTGTCTAAGCTTAGTTGTTTTAGGATATCTGAAAGAACACCTTGTGGATCGAGTTTAGTGTTCCGTGTTTTAATTAGCCCTTGATCTTGTGTTTTACTGTCATTGGAGGAACATGCCTCTATCAGGTCATTTATATCGACTTCCCTTTCTTCAGCAACTGACATGTTTCCCTTGCAAGTGTCACACCGAGTGACCCTGCCTCTCAATCCAATCAAAGGGTGAATGGTTAGCATACCTTTTCAGGACCTTGTTTAATTGGGGCGATATTTCTTGTCTGAGGTCTCTAGTAATCTCAGAGAATTTATCTTCTGATGACTTTTTTCCCTCTTTAAAGTCACACAGAGGTAAGCAAGGAATGAAATAAAAAAGCTTCGAGCTGGATCATTCCATTATCTTTCTGACTGAGAAATTCTGCCCACAGTTTTTCAGCGCAAGTTACGAAATTCTGTAGCTTTTCCTCTGTGATAATCGTCTCAAATGTCCTTAAATGCCAATTGTAGTGAAGAGGCAACAGGATAACTTTCAAAAGGAACCTTTCATGTGACTCTCCGGATGACTGCAAGTTCTTATTGAGCTGATCAACATAACGTGCCAGGGAATCTGTAATTTTTGCATCGATAGTATCACTTACTTGCTGATTTTCCTCTGTATTCTTTGCATGTTGTATTTGTAGTTCCGGCAAAAATTCATCCTTCACATCGCTCGTCAAATTAGATATGCTGTTGATACCAGTATTGGGCAACACAAATGACGCGTCCACATTGTTTGTGATCCCTTTAGCCCAATTCAAAATCTTTGTTTCATAGGGAACTCCTGGATTTTGCGGGCTTGACCAATCTTCTGATCAAAAATCGTATCATGGACACATCATTTGGATCAAATGTACTTTTCAGCTCCACAACCTTTTCAAGAAAACTGCTTATGCTTACTTCTGTGCATAATTTTTCCTCCCAGTACTTGTTTGTACCTGTCTGCTCATTAACACATTCTACTGTTTTCACCATCTCTTGCAGATAATCAATGCACCTTTCTGGTAGTACTTCCTTAGTGTTCCAAGATTTTATCTCATTAATCAGCTGGTCCATTGCATCAAGTCCTTTCATGATTCTTTGCACTTGGTCCCTGGATCCGATAGAACCACTCATCTTTTCCCAGACTGCCAATAAGAAGGAAGCAAGCTCATATGGATGCCGAAACTCCCCTTTGTGGTTGGGAATTAGCTCCCAAATTCCAATAAAATCTGTGGACAATTTATTTCCTCTATCTATGAGAGCCCAGGTGCTATTGCATGTCACAAGACCCATCTTCCATAGTGGCAAGGCACTCACCTCTTGTGGACCTCCATTCCTGGTAGTGTGCAAAGTGGTCTTGCCTGTTCCGATCTCTTATAGCATGCCGTGAGGCTGCCACGAGTCTTCAAGAGTTCAGGACTTATTGAACCACCACCAATTAATCCAAAGTTAGCACGGCTGGCTGAAATATATACACTGAGTTCGTCTTGCACCATATCTTTAATCTTATCAGATTTTGTCTCGCTTGTGTATGTAGCTAAAAATTTGTTCACTCCACCGAAATGAAGAACCCCTGCATTGACGTGTGACCCATAAGACACGAAGAAATCTTTACATTTTTTTTCAACAAGTTCTTGGTGTATGGGCTCTATCAAGAGTCTATCAATGGTCTGGAGCTCCTTAAGAGCATGTTGAGACAGTTTTAGACTATACGGATGCAGTTCACATGCAGCAGTTGGAACAACAGAGTACTTTACCCTTGATTCAAAATGGGTTTGTTCGTGAGATTCATTTTCATCTTCCTTTTCGTGCTTCTTAGAGCCCTCGATTTTGGCTTCAAAAGCTGGCCATGAGTTCGTATTAACGGCTACACTGAACCCCATTATATCAAGAGAACGGTGAAAATGATCAGACTGTAATTTCGTGGAGAAGTGGACTACGTCATCAACCTGCGTCATTATAGGGTTCATAAGTTTTACATCGGTTGGTGTACTCAGCACAGTACGTTTCACACAATCATCACTTAAAGCTTCACCCACTAGAAAACCCCTTAGAGCCAACCCTCCAGAAGCATTTGCCAGAACATCAGATGCGCTGTATACTGGTCTGTCCTCTGTTAACTTATCTAAACATTGCAAGTCAGAGTTCACCTTGCTAATTATGTCATCAAGGCTTTCATCGTTATATCTCCCGACCCAAGGTTCTCTTTCAACGTTCATCAATTGTCTAAGTTGGTCAAATTTACTTCTTATCGTATCATCAGTGTGGTGTGCACCTTCATTTCTCGATTGGACAATAACTTCCATGAGCTTTCTGGCTTCTTCGATTTTCTGTCTGTTTTGCTTCAGACGTTTGCACAAAGAAGCTTCATAAGCTTCTTCATCGATACCAAAAAGAGTCTTCAGTGCATTTTCTTCCCAGTTATGTCTGACTGCATCCTTCAGCTTGTTTATGTCCTCTATATTCATGTTTTTGGTTTGTTCCATTCGGGTTATGCCAAGCTTTGTCTTCAAGACATCTACCCAATATTCCACATCTAAAGCTGCCTCAGCGAGTTTGGCAGCTATTTCAGATTTACCACCTTCTTCTACCAGATGGGATTTTGGTTTACCTTTGATGCCGAGGAGTGTTCGCAAAGCCTTTTCCTCCCACTCTTGTCTGGTGGCATCCTTCAGAACCTTCAAATGTGATTCGTCTAGGTACTGAATTTGTTGTGGAAGGGTGACATTGAGCTTGGTCTTCAAGACATCCGCCCAAAACTCTCCATCAAGACCAGCTTGACTTAACTTCTCAGTCAGCTTTGATCTAGTGTCTGGTGCTGCACATGCCATGCTTCTTTATGAAAGTAGAATCAGGGTTACTAGAAAAGTAAGAGCACAAGTGAAATATTTTTCTATGCAATGTCAAAATGCTTTCAATTGAAGTGGTTATGAAGGTACTTTCTAAAATTACGAGGTAATGCAAGGAATGTTGACTATCTTAAGTTAGAGAGTGACTTAATTTAGTATGACAATTTTGCATGACGACCGCAGACATTTCCTAGTTTGGCCGGTTTTAAACGGTTTTTGCCGGTTTAATCTAGGTTTTAAACGCTTCTGTCAAAAATCAGTTTCTGCCGGCATAAAACCAACCCTGTCATATATACTTTTTCATGATCGATAAGTAATTAGCATATAATGATTTCGAGAATGAATTAAACATAGTCGTAATTACACGAGTTGATACATTATTTCGTCGACCGCGTCACATGGTGACGAATCCAACATTTTCTTTTTCTTTTTGTTTGAGAAATATTGCATGTAAATTTGTTTTGTACTATTCAGACATCAATTTAGCTTAATTAGTAAAATATTAATAATAATAATAATATTAATTAGTTTTTATATAGCGCGATTGACAATTATTATTACGCCGCCTTCAAGAAATCGTCACAATCATTTCGCTTCATTTAGGTGGCTGCTCTAAGACATGACTTACAAGCGCATAAGCCTATCAGCAGCTAGATTGTAATATTCCCCATAGCAGCTCCCCAGATTTCGCTTCGGAAGACGAAGCAATTGAGATTAAGTATCTTGTCCAGGGACACAAACACGTTGACCACAGTGGGGCTCGAACTCACGATTTTAATGGACTAAAAATAACGAGTCCTGCGCTTTTCCACTAGACAACACGTGCTCTCCAATTAATTAACGAACGTTGACGTATTGCAAAACATTAAATTGTCCGCATCACATAACGATGTATTTGTCGAAAATCTATTCTGCGCAGGCCCACAGCGTTGTACCTGCATTTTGAAATATTTGCCGTTTCACATAATGACGTACTTGTGCGACGTATTTTTCAATTCACGGTAGAGTTGCTATTTTGTCATTTTCACATAGTGACGTATTTGCCCAAACTTTTTATGAATTATGCGAGGCTCCCTACATTTTAACGTTTGGCCCACTGTAAGCCTTGAACTTTGATCACTGGGATCGAGATGATCGAGATACCCAAAAGGCACGTCAGGGCTTCAATGGCTATAAGCCTGCAAATTTGGGCCCTGGTGCGTGCTGCTGTGGTTCTTGAATTATAGGTTGTCCTTATATTTTAACATCCCCCCAAAGCCCTTGACCTTTGACCTCTGGGATTGAGATACCAAACGGCATATCAGGGGCCCATGAGCTATAACCCTACCAAGTTTGGGTCTCGACTCCCGAGTCTGCTATGAGAGCGCGTGTAGTCCAGTTAAAAGCGCAGGATTCGTGATCATTAGACTGTTAAAGTCGTGCGTTCGAGCCCCACTGAGCTCAACGTATTTGTGTCCCTGGGCAAGATACTTAATCTCAAATGCCTCGTCGACCGAAGCGAAACCTGGGGAGGTTCTATGGGGAATATTACAATGCAAGTGCTGATAGGCTGTGCGCTTGTAAGGCATGTCTTCGAGCAGTCACCTAGATGAAGCGAAATGATTGTGACGATTTCTTGACGGCGGCCCTAATACTAATAATTGGCAACAGCGCTTTGATCCTGTTTACGGTGATTAAGCCGCTAATAAAACTGGTTATTATATTAGGATTAGTATATACTTACCTGCTACAATGGTGTTTGTCTCAAGAGCGTCTTGAGAAGGAGATGAAGGGGAGAACTTAACAGCACAAGGACAGTATATGCGCATGTTGCAAATGCGAATATAAAAAAAAAATTATGATAATAATAAATAATTATAACTCTAACAACAACGTTAAGGCGAAAAGAAAATGCATTATTCATACAATTTTAATGAGTTCTACTAAGGGCTGTCTCTAAGAGGATTTTGTTTTAGATTTTTAAATTTACTACGAATTCTCAATATTTGCATACATTTGCCATATTAATATTCTTTCCTTTGATATCCAAAACGGAATAAACTACATACAAAGGGATACGTTAGGGGCAAACAACATGTCTATGGTGACCTGTGTGTAAAATGCATCGTTATGGAGATATACAGCAAAATAGGCTGCTAAGGTCAAATGTTTATTCAGCAAAGGTCAAGGTCTTATACTGGTTTGATTGAGTTCAAAAGTATCTTTAAAAATTAATAAATCACATTAATTAATTATGTAGGGTCCTTGTAGCAATCTGGAATTTCCCCCATTGAAGTGTGTGGGGAAAGTGCTCCCTCCCCTGTAACCACGAGAAGATGCCAAGAGGGAAAGTATACCCTACATACTCTAAATCAATGTAATTTATCATTCTTTAAGAGATACTTTTAACTTATCAAATCGAAACAGTATAAGACCTTGACCTTTGCTGGATAAATGTTTGACATTAAGCCTATTTTGTTGTGTATCTTCATAGCGATGCATTTTACAGACAGGTCACCATAGACTTTTTTTTACTCCTTGTTACCACACGAACAAATTTGAGCTATACTAAACGTTATTTGGACCATTATTTAAAATTTTACCCCTGTAGAAACTTTACCCCCCCCCCCCTCCTTTTTTTTCCAGAGGGACATGTGGGCTAAAAACCTTCTCAAAATCCCTTTGAAATCAAATCACTCGTCAAACCTTACTTGCCAAAGATTAGTCACGGAATTGAGGATTTTGACTTAACTAATAATGAAATAAAATGAAGGCATACACACCTGTCTATGCATTTACGCATGATACAGAAACACGTAACATGACGAATCTGTAGAGAAATGACACCCAACCAAAACTCATGCCATATCTGAAATTATCGTCACCAACAAGAATTATTCTACATTTGGTGATGAGCCAAAATAGGTCGATAGCAATTTTGTAAACTATACAAAAAACCCACTTTAATGCACATACTGCATAGTACATCCATGTTGACGGAGTTTGACAGTTTCTAATTCCGGGTTTAGATAATCTGCGAGTTGCGAGTCGCGAGTTGTAAGTTCCTGAATGCGAGTTGCAAGCTCAAAGCGCGAGTTGAGAGTTGAATTTACGAGCTGAGTTGCAAGTTGTCATATGCAGATTCCATCCCTGATTTCACTATATGATTTTAATACAATATACCTACAAAGTTTTAATTTTTATCATACAGTATTCAGTTCCATTGCAATGACCTAGTAACTACATGTACTGTACAACTGATTGTGGTGGCCAAAGCAAAGACCTGCTTTTTGATAATATCACCTTCCTATAGGAAATTTAGCCCTAATATTTCACAAAAGTGATGAGAAAATATAGATCCACTCAAGTTGCCAAATTAAAGGTTCACCAATATTTCATATGTTGCTAAAAATGATCATTATCTTTAATTATATCCCATCTAAAAGAGTTAAGATGAAATTGTTTTTTTTTTTTTTTTACAAATATTTTATTATTTGCTCCAATACAAATAAAAGATTTATTTTATATTGAAATATAGGCAATTTATTTAAATTCAACCATTTTCACTTTTGAGGTACTTCTGTAACCAAATACAATGTATTTGTATTTCTGTAACCAAATACAATGTTTTTGTATTGCAATAAATTTATTAGTTAATATGAAATGTCTAATTTATAACACAACAAATGTTGACACGTCGTTAAATCCTAATACCTCACCTCACCTGTATCGAGTGTTGAATTTATAAATGCATATTTTGAACATGATCAATGAGCTGATTGGAACAAAGTGAGGAGAAATGTAATTCACTGTTTTCAGAAAAAACACCCATGGGGGTTGTCGCCCATGTGTTGTACACTTGGGCGAGGCACTTTGCCTCGCTTACCTCTCTCCACGCAGGGTTTTAAATGGTACCGGCCTATGCTGGGAATGCAAACGGACTCGCTGTGCAGGAGGAGTGGCGAAACCCCCACCGCAAACATTATATGAAGGAGTCTGGCCCAGACGCCAGGTACTACGGAGAGAGATGGGCACTCCGCTTGCGGACCCACCATTTACCATTTTATTTTAATATGTGTATGTTTGTGTTGTTAATATTTCTTAAATGAAATATGTTCAGAGTATTTGTGACAATTTTAAGTCTTAATTATTTACATATTTTGAGTACTATAAAAAGGTCATTGAATTGAGTTTTAAGATTAATTATTTTGAGTCACAATTACTAAACACACTGATTATTTTTTTGTGTGTTGTGTTTAGGCTTTATTAAGTACAGGCTTGATTTATTTCTTTCATTCAGGCCTTACACCAGAATGCACCGAGAGTTAATACTGACTGTAAAATATCACAAATCTCAGTACTTTTTTTACCATCCTGTATATTAAATTAGTAAACAGCAAAGTTTTGCATGACTTGAAATAATTACATGGACTTAAAATAAACATAATTACATTATACCCTTCACACCTACTTTGTATCACGTGATTCATCCTGTTTACAGAATACAATACATGATATGATAGTATGTTTTAAGGGTATAATTGTAATTGGTTGTCAAAAAAGTGAACATGCAAAAATGTAACAGATGAACATTACGATATCAAGACACGGTGCAATAGACAATTAACCATTTTGTATTATCTTGTCTTGAAAAAGGCAAACCATCATGCATAAACAAAAATAGAAATAGATTTTACATTTTGACACAAATGAAAGCAAATATAAGGAACTCGCAACCCGCTTGTGACAAATCGCTTATTTCAACTCACAAAATCCAACTCGCAACTCGCAGTCACAAACTCACAACTCGCATTGAGCAACTCGTAAGTCGTACTTGCAACTCCTACTCGCAACTCCACTCGTAACTCGTAACTCTCAACTTGCAACTCGTAAAATACCTTCAACCTGGAAATTCCCCGTTCGAGTCCGGGGTCAAACCAGGTTTCGTTATCAGGGTTTTCCCAATTTAGATTAATTGTTGACATTGGACCTGTGATTGTTGAGTGTAATTGCGTCAAAACGTGTGTTGAAAAATAAATTGTAGATTTATCTGCATGTGGGTCTAGTCTGTGAGCGATGGACATTCATATTTCAAGCACTATTAGCACTGATCTCTACCCACGGGTACTTAAACTTTGCAGCAGCTTCTAACCAAACATCCTTTGGCTCTAAGATTGCACAGGGTAAATGAGAAAAATAGTAGCTTTCTTCTAATACCAAAAATGTTGACCACTTCCGGTAAATCTGGGGCTTCTGGGGACGAGGCTATTAGCAATCGGGCCATGGACCTTTAATACTATTCGACTACAGGTACCAAAATACTATGTATTTAGGTTTAGTCCATTTCGGGGAGGGGGTAAAGTAGTTAATCCACAGTTTTAGATCCGGTTCCGAAGGTAGCCTACGTTTACCTACCTTCTTCAAATGTTTCCGTGCCTGACTACCTTTCTTCAAATGGCTACAGCAGCCAAATTGTACTCAAGCGAGCTCGCTCAGCATGCTCAGCAGAAGCTCAAAGCCATTCAGATGGAGCTACAAGCTGCTCTGAGGGAAGTGGAATGGATGAGCGCTTACAAAACCAAGTTTACAACCCGCCAAAGTCTGGAGACCTCAGAACACACTAATCTAGACAAAGAGATGCTGCATAAGGTGAATTTTTCCCAACTAAGTTCATGAGTAAGTTCTCTTTTTTTTCATGTATAGATTTGGCAAGGTCTGGGACTGTCTTGTGTGGTCGGGAGCACGTGGCAAATTTGAAAAACCCGCCACGATTTTTTTCTCGCAGCCTAAAAAAATCTTGGCGATTTTTTTAATCGGGAAGGTCGACATGACTCATGAGCGGTTTGGAAGCGTTAGCCGATGAGTTGGCGCCGGTCATGAGTGGTTGTGTGCAGTTGGAAGGTGGTCGGCAATGAGTCTGCTCCAATGGGGAGAGAAGATGCAAGTCAACTGGATATGTTAAATCGGCGACTACACTCGGCGACTACATAAGATAAGTCGCCGAATTTAAGTTTTGACAGCAACATGTCACAAATTGTGCTGTCGTGTTAAGGTCTGCGACTGAATCGGTGACTGAACAAGTGTCCTACAATTAATCATGCTTGATCTTGTTGATTTTATGACGCTGTCACATCCTTCTAGGTGATTCAGCATCTTTTGTCTTGTTGAGGGGGGAGAACATCGCAAACTAATCATCCCTGGTCGGGATAATAATTGTAAATTTTGCAAGTTTGAAGACGAATGTAGTCGATTTTGAAAAAAAAATGGTATTGTGTAGTTGGAAAGAGGTTGGGTCGGGAGCTCTCTTCTGTATGGCTGTTCCTTCACTGCCTTTGAGCTCTGGTGTTGGCGCAGGATATTGTGAATTATCTAGACAGCAAAATAATAATAATACTAAGACAATGCCACTAATGCCAGTGTGTTGTAAGAAATTGATGAAAAAGAACGTCTGCTTGAAAATATCCACTGCCAAGCCCTTAGTTATTTTGGTCAAAGTGCAAGACGGCAAGGCGTTGAAAATATTATTCTTCAAGCAAAGATCGAAAGATCAATTAAAAAGGAGACCTGTGAGGCCGAGGACACGATGGGTGCACAGGATTAAATCTCTCGTTGTCAATCACTTTTATCTGTTTATAAGCTTGCATCAGATCGACAGATATGGCATGTCATTGCTGTCAAACACTTTTATCTGTTTTCAAGCTTGTGTCAGATCATGAAGTTATTATATTCAACTTTGCTATAATAACTAAGACATTTACCAGTAGCTGGATATTTCATTACCAACGTAAAGATAAACATGATGCTTTTGACGTTAAAATATGGTAATGTTGATTTATCGAGTTTATTTTATTTATTTATTATTTATTTATTTAAAAGATTGATGATTGATTGATTGATTCTATCACGACCAAAGGGTAACCGCTGATCTAACACGGGGCTCTGTACATTATTGTACATATCCTAATGCGCAGAATTTAAAGGGCATTTGGGTCATTCGTATTTTGTGTCATATGTAGTGATTTCATATGCAGAAAAGGGCCCCAATAGATGTCTTACTTTGTATTTGGCTACAGTAATGCCTTGAAAGCAAAAGGCGATTTTGATTTGCTCAATTTCAATGTAAAACATAGGCTGAATTTAGTATTTGTTCTTATAGTAAATTAGAAAAGATTCACATTTTTCATTATATTTATTACATATCCCATTAAGTTGTTTTTTCGACCAAAAAAACTCTAATGTGCGTCTTTGGTCAATTATATTAAATGTTGGATCAATAAAATAACTTTATTTTCATACATTTTCTTCGAACTCGATTTAATTTCGTGGCCCATTATCTTGAATGTACAAAGTAAATTTGTCCTTGGTCATATAATTTCAATTTTAGCTCACAATATTTCGTCTCGTATGCTATGTTAAGACCATGACTAAAATCTAGGCATG
The DNA here is from genome assembly GCA_023653785.1 of Ophioderma brevispina. Classification (NCBI taxonomy): domain Eukaryota; kingdom Metazoa; phylum Echinodermata; class Ophiuroidea; order Amphilepidida; family Ophiodermatidae; genus Ophioderma; species Ophioderma brevispina. The sequence goes on from JAMKCH010046818.1 coordinate 33,631, forward strand.
TAATATCGTCAAACTTTACCATATATTTCTGTATTTTCTTTTGTTTATAGACCAAGCACAAAAGAGAAAGATAGAGAGTGCGCGCGAGAGAGAAAAAGAAACAGGGAGAGAGAGAGAGAGAACGAGAGAGTGAGAGAGAGAAAGAGAAAGAATGAGAGAAAAGGGATGGCCACCTGAAAATCTCTTGGTGTGCCTTTAACACTATTATACATAAAAGATTTCAATAGTGACTTTTTAATGGTCATGAGTCAATGGGAGAAGACCTAGCTGTCCAGCAGCTGCTTGTCTTGTGTGAACATTGTGATTGTCGCGAACGGAAACACATTTTTTACAAGAGCTGTTAAAAAAAACCATAATTTTTAGCCATATTTTTGTTTTAAATTCTTACTAATTATGCTCATATCTTCACTATCAATACGAAGTAGTCATTTTGATTGATTCAGCATTGATTCTTCTGTAATGGAAATTCAATTACTTCTGTATCTTTTTCAGATTTTTGTGACACTTTTTCGTGTGATAAATTTTAACGTTGCCTACGAATACGTTTTTTCCCACAAAACCAGGTACCGGTAAAGAAAATCAGATACATCGCTAAGTAAATGTTCTAAAGGCCAAACAAAAAATTGTTTGATTGTCCATAGATGACTTTTTTAGTTGGGTCGGTCGGTCGGAAAAACTTTTTTTTTTTTTAATGTCAATAGCAAACTGTATTGAAACATGTTTGTCTGTATTAATAAGTTAATCAAACACTAAAAATCAAGTTGATTCTTATTCAAAAATGCATCTTTGTACATTATGAAACCCAACCAACATGCTAAGAAACTGTTTAAACATCATTTTTTTTTACATTTTTTAAAGTTAAAATTGAAAAAAAAAAAAAAAAACTTTTTAGGAATTTTCCAAAATTAGGGTCGGTATTCTTTTGCACAGTAAAAGGAAAAAAAACTTTTTCCTGATTTCCAAAATTAGGGTCGGTCGGACGAGGACAATCAAAAAATTTTTGGGGGGCCTAAGTATCTTTATTACGCTCACTACTGAAATACATTGAATGCAAACATCGTTCTATATATGTACTTTAGTTGACCTGCCAGAAATCAAATAAGCTCGGTTTGGTTTAAAATATGCATAATCTACGAATCAACTTTAAAAGCTTTGTCATTTCCACAAGCAAAGAGTGTAGTAAATAATATTTACGGGATAGTACAGAGTGATACCCTCTTTATAGCTACCGTTTTTCTTTTGAGATCTCAACCAAAATAGGACCTATTCGTATAGTAGTTTCCAGGTACCCAAATGTTACCTTCGAAATACTGTTTGGTGTCGCAGGAGTTTATGTAACAACAATATTCGTGGCTAGGTTTATATTGGTATGTAAAGTATGTCCATTGTATTGCTTTCAAATCAAATGAAATGGCTGTTGTTGACGTGTCTTCATAAGTGCTATACAAAATAGAATAATGTGTATTCTGTCGAAATGTGTATAAAAATAGACACATTTTCTGTTACTTGACAAAAAAAACAGATTCACATAAGATAAGGAGGCTTTAAGTACTTTGATTGTTAATCTATTGCGTGCGCGATAGTTTAACGACTTGTGAAGTTTCTGTTTGCTATTTTGTGTGTGTGAACTTGCGAGAGATACATTCTGAGTGTATTTTCAGTATAAAGAGACATTCTGAGTTTATTTTTACATTGTGAGAGTATTTTTCTTCATTGTGGGAGTATTTTTTACTATGTTACGAATTGTCCTATAACAGAATAAACTGTAATCTAGTATTGAGGTTTATTCCGTAAAAGAGTAGAAAAGAGGATTTTTCTAGTTAAGTAACTATATAGGCCTGCGGCGCAATCCTCTTGGCTAAGAAAAAGGAGTAAAACTAGAAAAAAAAATGAAAAAATTGAAAAAATCTTTAAAAATGTCTAAAAAAGTGTCTTTTTAAGAGAAAAATCTCAAAACTATATAGGTTTGAATTTCATTCCTATATAGTTTTGAAAAAGTGTATTTTTCTTTTAAAATGTCTTAAAAGTGTCTTTTAAAGAGATTTTTCAGTAAAACTCCCACAATGTAGCTCTTGCAAGTTTAGGTGTGTGTGTCAAAAGGGGGATATTCCGAGTCTCATTCATTATTGTAACCTACGAATACAATGTACAAATATGAATAGTATTATTGCTTCCTGATCTTTACAATACTGTATAGTGCTTATAATAATGCTAGCGATATTTTCAATTAATATAAGGGTAGCGGACACATTTGACTCTCAGAAAGTTTGCATAATCCTGTAAAACTAGTTTTAGGCAAATTGTGTAAAATTGTGCAAAATAAAACAACTTTAATGCCCATGTATTTTTTCTGAAATCCTCATTCAATTTCAACTTCAATTTATTTTCCATAAAAATCGATATACAACTACAAACAAACAATACATTAAGCAGAACAATCTTACGGAGGAGTTGACTGGAAGGCCTATAAGACCAGATGATGTTAACCACTTAAAGGGGATATCAATTTTTCATCTTGATAGAATGGCCTTCACCCTAAAACCCCGTCTGTAAAGTTTTCCGCCAATATTTCAACCCGTTTTTTAAGTGCGACCAAATGGGGCATATTTTCACTCATAACATTCAAAACAAACATCCTTTAGCCCTAAGATTTCACAGGATAAATGAGAACTATAGTAGCTTTCTTCTGATACAAAAATTTGACCACCTTTGGTAAATCTGAGGTTCTGGGGACTAGGCTATTGGCGATCAGACCATGGCCCTTAAAATAGAACAGTAACCTTTTCGATGTCATTGTCAACATTTATATAGCATGTTCCATAAAAAAAAAAAAAAAAAAAAAATAAAACAACTTTAATGCCCATGTATTTTTTCTGAAATCCTCATTCAATTTCAACTTCAATTTATTTTCCATAAAAATCGATATACAACTACAAACAAACAATACATTAAGCAGAACAATCTTACAGAGGAGTTGACTGGAAGGCCTATAAGACCAGATGATGTCAACCACTTAAAGGGGATATCAATTGTTCATCTTGATAGAATGGCCTTCACCCTAAAACCCCGTCTGTAAAGTTTTCCGCCAATATTTCAACCCGTTTTTTAAAGGTGCAACGAGAGATTTTGAGGCACCCAAATATTGTGTCATAATAGTAATTTCATATAGATTAGACACTCAATAGACTTCATACCTTGTATTTGGCTATAGAAATGTCTTGAAAGAGAGAAAAAAGGTGATTTTGTTTTGCTTATATTTCAATGTAAAACATAGGCTGAATTTCGTATTTGCTCCTATACGAAATTAGAAATTTCACAATTTTTGTACCAAAGAAACATTTGTCAGCTTGATCCTTTCAGATGGGGATATATTTTTTATGGAAAGCTTTACATCAGAGCAAAAATCAGTACTTTCGATATTTTTAGGGACACTGATATGGGAAATCTCTCGTTGCACCTTTAAGTGCGACCAAATGGGGCATATTTTCACTCATAACATTCAAAACAAACATCCTTTAGCCCTAAGATTTCACAGGATAAATGAGAACTATAGTAGCTTTCTTCTGATACAAACATTTGACCACCTTTGGTAAATCTGAGGTTCTGGGGACTAGGCTATTGGCGATCAGACCATGGCCCTTAAAATAGAACAGTAACCTTTTCGATGTCATTGTCAACATTTATATAGCATGTTCCATAATGTATCAAAGCACTTTACATTTGATTCCGCTGCACCTAGAATATGTCAGCTGCCACATAAGGCCTTTGGGCGGCACTCAATGGACGATATTTCTAACTGGTCCATTAATACCAAAATAAGTAATTCAATAGTAAATTTCCTAAATTGACAATAGGCGACAATTCAATCTTGCACCAAAAATATTAAGAATACCGGATTTTAAAGCGTTTTTTCTAAATGGTGGCAAAGGTTATGCTTTTAGGAAGAGAGCGTTTTAGTGCATTCTACACAGAAATTATTTTTAAAAAGTGCTGCATAATAATGTTTTTTGGCTGGTAACCACTGAGTTTCGCTGCCTCGCGGCTTTTCTGACGTTACACTAGGCATATTTCGTCGGCTGAGTGCAAGACCAACGTAAGTGATATTTTTTGTCGAAATTGAGTTATTGAAAGAGGAGGTATTCGCGCATAATTTAAACTATGTGTGAACATATGTAAGTGATTAAAAAATTTTAATTAGAAAAAGAAAATAACGTATGTGCAATTCGCTTTTCCCGCTTAATGCAAGACCAACGTACGTGCATGCACTTACGTTGGTCTTGCATTAAACATTTTGCACCTTTTCAGTGCAAGACCAACGTAAGTGGCACTTACGTTGGTCTTGCATTAAACATTTTTTCAGTGCAAGACCAACGTAAGTGGCACTTACGTTGGTCTTGCATTAAACATTTTGCACCTTTTCAGTGCAAGACCAACGTAAGTGGCACTTACGTTGGTCTTGCATTAAACATTTTTTTCAGTGCAAGACCAACGTAAGTGGCACTTACGTTGGTCTTGCACTAACAAGAAAATACTGATTTCACTTACGTCTCTTCTTTTATAAATAAATATATATAATAATAATAATAATAATGTGTATTTTTAACGCGAGACATATCCACGTAAACGTGCTCAAGGCGCTGTGCTTTGCGGCATGCAGGTATGAAACGCGCTCAGCACATCAGAGAAACCATAATACCAGAAGAGATTTATGCGAGATTTAGAAGCAGGAGGAAACCGGAGTACCGGAGAAAGACAGAAAACCTGCGGGAACGAGTATGGATCGAGAAACCAAATTCACATAAAGCCACCGAGAACGAGCCCCTGCCGGGGATTGAACCCGAGACCTCATTGTGAAGGCGAGGGAAGATACGCTACGCCAACCGGTTCCCCCCAACTAATTACGATTGTCAAGTAGAAATTACTTCCTTTATATCATACAAATACATTTCCTATTGTAATACCTGCTATAATTATGGACACACCACCTATAGAATCCAATAGAAACACAAAAATGTTCTTCCTGCAAAATTAGTCAAACTGCACTTACGTTGGTCTTGCATTCTTGCATTTTGATATCAAATGTAAGAGGAAGATCATAGCTATCATTTGGCACCAAATATTAAGTATCGGGTGCTTAATAACGAATTCCTGAAGGGATAAAGGTTGAAGACTAAAAATGACCACATGCAAAGTCATATAAATCCAGGGTATATAATCTTTGGAAATCTTCAAATAAAAATTACTTTTTCCGCGCGGTCATGAAGATACCTTTGTCCAGCAGTTCAAGACGACGGGTTGTTCCTCGACGACACTAATATTCCATAGTACAATAATCCAAGTATTACAATCTAAAGTTCGTCTGTCGCAAACTGGAATCTTTTTTTTTATTTAAAAACTGAAGCTCGTTTGGCTCGAACAAAGACAGCAGAAAGTTCGGCTTTAAAGCTCTCTCCTTATAGATAGTATTTCACATTTCGCAATACCTAAAATATATATTACATCACCATGCATAAACATAGCCTAACACTATCCAATTGGATCGCACATAAATGCATAAATGACATCATCTGCATTGCTTCATCTTATATTAATAACATCATGGGAACTTATCTATTTTGGAATCTGTTTTGTAACATACAGCAGACGAAAAAACATCAGGCTATTTATAGTACTTAGCTCAATCTCTGACATGTAAATAACACCTGGAACCATCTCAACATAGCACTAGGGGAATTCCATTTTTCTCTTCTATTATAACGAAGTGCTTTTTCCTGTGAGAAATCTTTTTTCAAGTAAAATAGAGAAATAAAAAAATATTTTATCATAAAACGGAGGCTACTATAACATAACACACACATGCATTGTTTTACTTTGCCCAAAGGATGATAATCAGCATCTCTAACATAATTGAGTTTATTTTCAGTTTGACTAGTACGAATTTCATGATCCAAACTTCTTCTGAAAAGAGGTTTGAGTATGAGGAAATTTGAATATTAAATCAATTTACTTCATGGAATTGATTTTTGTGGTGAAAAAAAATGGGTATCGATGATTCTATAGATGTGCTATATTGGTGCAAGATTCGCGTGTATTCCAACTAAGAATTTAGCTACAGTCTTTAGTGAACGGAAGGCCGTGGGTTTGATTCCCCTGCCGGCGCCGTCCTAAGAATCCTTCTGAGGTTGCTTCGGTGCTTTATAAAAAGTGATTTTTCTGTGTTGGTAAAAATGTTATTTCTCTGATTAAGAATTTAGCATTAGCGCGTTATTATATTATATAATTACTTAATACATCAGAAACATAACATGCGGGCATGATGAATCTAACAACCTTGTAATTTTAAGGCTTCGGTCATTTTCTAAAGCTAAATCTCTGAGGCTATTTTTGGCTTATGACCTTCATAGTGCTTTACAAAAAGCGACAACACAAATTCGAATCCTTCACATAAAATGGAAATTTTGAATAGTAATGGAATATGAATGCAATACAACAATAATGCAATAAATTGAATACTGTCATAATTTGTAATTGGTCACGGATATAGAAAAACGTGTGAAATCACGTTTATTGAAGTTCCCTTTTAGGTGATTACCCGATATGAGAGTTACCTGATGATTACACACATTTAAAGGTGCATTTCGTGATTTCAGCACCTTCTGTTTTATTCATCGATCACTAGATATCCTTGAGAAAAGCTTATTCTCAAAATTTGAGCTGATCCCGATCTTGCGGTTTTGTGTTATGAGCAATTGCTCGTTTCCCACGGTCCCATAGGCTACTGTGCTGTAATTTCTGTCTGTTTACGGACAGAAAATATAAAATTGCGAATTTCTTACAGATGCGACCGAATTTGCACATAAGATTGGGCACACGTGGATTACTAAGGCTAACGGTTCAGATGATATAAAAATCTCAACATTTTTAAGTAAGTCGGGGGGACGAGGCTGTGGATCACGAAATGCCCCTTTAAGATCCAATGACACTGCTAAATGTATAGGTGTTTGATTTCGTTTTACGTTACTATTAGATTGTGTTGATCCTTTAGTTGTTGTTTTATTAATCATGATATCCGACCTCCAAACACCCTTAGAACACGTCAATGTAGAAAAATGAGAACGCTATTTGGTATCTCATGGGTTGGTACATTTACTGCACCCACTTTGCCTGCTCCCAGTCGAATTCAGCAGCCTTGACGGAATAAAGTGCATGTAATACTGTACTTTATTCCGTCAAGGCTGCTGAATTCAACTGGGAGCAGGCAAAGTGGGTGCAGTAAATGTACCAACCCGTATCTCATTTCATTCTACGAATGAATGTGGACAGGCAATAGATGAACCATTTCCTCAAGTTTTCAGTGGCTCCCTTGGCTCGTGGAAAAACGAACTGGAATATAATTTTGCATTTCATCCCGATTTTTGAGTGGTTGCGACCAATTAATTGTGCCTAAATTTTGGGCAAAGTAATGTAAATCTAGCTACCTTTTTCGCACTTCGCGCGCATTTGGTCTCGTTCAGCAGATCACTATTTGGAACTTTTTGCTCCCCCGGGTCAATTGCCTCAGTACACCCCCTGTTCTCAACTGTGAGTGGTTGAGGCCAGGGGTTGAGGTGTTGAAAGGCTGTGGTTCTAGTACCCAGTTGAGCTACAGTCGGCAGTGTTCGGCATGATCGCGATCGGCAATCAAAAATTAGCCATCGTTAGCAAAATTGATAATGATCGGGAAGATTCCAGTCAGCAAGGAAAGGTCGAGTCAACATCGGTCCAACGTACCATGTTTGCTAAAGTAATCTCATCCAAAACGTTGGCCCGATGTTGCAGCTACATGAATATGGACATTTTTAACATTTATTTATAAATATGTTATATTGAGAACATTTTAACAATAAAATGACAAAAATATATTAAGAACAAGAAAAATATCATTTTTTAACATATTCTAAAATTCTTAAAGTAGAGTGACGTACCGTGGCTTTTATTTGAGTGTAATACCTTTTAAATATATTTATACTCATCAGAATGGCGTCCTAGAAAAATCATTTCTATTTTCATTCTACATTGACATTTCAATATGTAATCAATGGATGGCGGTAAAGCGTATTTTAATATAACAACTCGCCAGAACGAATCCAAATAGATTACAGCAATACAGACACACACCCTGAACCGCTTTAGGCACTTTGATTTGGGTCGGTGATGAGTGTGTTCCCATGAACCATATACGATCTCGTCCTCGTCTGCTGTTCATACATAAAATCCAGAAATAACCCTGTGGTTTTCTTGGTTGACACGGCCTAATGTAATGTAAAAGGGAAAGATTAGTGATATCCAGGGCCATAAAGAGCATTTTGACATTTCGATCACTGATTGCGTGACAAATTTATAATTAATAAGGGGAGCTAGAACTTTACATGCATTGTCTGGCCCTTTGTGACTAAATTAACAATCGTCTTCCCATCGTCTTCCCGTTTTTTGTAACACGGATTACCAAGAGGGGGTAGCTGTTGTTCTCCTCTTTCCATTGATACTAAAATAAGTACCAACATACCTAGTATGGCGTTACAATGATGAGGGAGAGCGTGGCCCACTGGTTAGGATATTCGCCTTTGGTGCAGAAGGTCCCCGGTTCAAACCCCGGTAGGGCCACTAGCTGGGATTTAATCGGGTACAAAATTCTGGATTTAATTTGTGTAAGAACTATTGAACAAAACTAGAATTTCGCGCTCCCGGTGGTTCATTTGGACCTGGGCAAATGAACCATGAGAACATCACGTCCTTCGGAGGGGACTTTATGCCGTCGCTCCCATGTACAGAGAGTCATATCTGTACATGTATATCTACTTTAATTTGTTTGAAAATTGAGGGCGTCATCCTCGGGAAATTTCTAAGTGAGCATTTAAGCCTGACGATGAGATGGTGGAATAGATTTTAGTAGATTAAACCTACTTTACATACCCCATGTATAAACCTTGTTACCACAAAATATACCAAGTTAATGGTGGTAGCAGCAGCAGCGCGGCGCCGGCGTGCTGCTGTTGCTGCTGCTGCTGCTGCTACTACTACTACTACTACTACTACTACTACTGCTGCTGCTGCTGCAAGAGCAATTTGAACATAAGTTCTACATGATAAAGATGTCGTCACCGTCTTCAATGCACTTTTCATGGTGCTCAAAATTGAATTGCTCTCCTTTAATTTGTATTATTTTTAATTTTAGAAAGTTTCAAATTTCAATGAGAACTAGGTTCGTTCTCAAATTAACAGGTCACCAAAGAAGGCGATGGAATTTTAAGATTAAGGGCTAGTTTGATTCGTAATACATACACTGTTAGAAATGTTAAATGTACGTGCAAGGTTAGTAAAATAATGATGATTTTAATTTTACAGATTATTTATATTTCTTTGCTATCACATGGGTTATTTTGTCAATTTTTAAAACCAAACCTGAAAGTACACTAGTCAAACATACGCCCGAAACATACGACACACCCTTCAGTTTCAAACATCAGAAATATTGGTATGATTTTAGACTGTTTTGGTAATTCACAAGCAGTTCGAGGATGCATCCAGACTATCAGTAGAAAACCGTACAAATTACAAATAGTGTAAAACCATAAAGAAAAAGTCTGTTAAATTACAATGTTTTACCATGGGCCAAATGAGTACCCGGTAGGGCTCTTAGTATACAGTTTGGTAAAACGAAATTGTTACAAAAATTTTTATAGTGACCCTTACAATGGATGGCTCGGGGCAATGGTGACCATAAGTAAAATTGAACAAGCTCATTTATAGGATACTGAAAGTCACCCTCTAAATGGTAGGCCAAAATTAGATGGAAACTAAACTTTGGCGTATCATAAATTAATGTAGTTAACATTTTTTCCTTTGGGCTTTCGTAGGCTCTTCACGTTCTCGAGTGTGTGGGATATATTTGGTTCCATGCAGATAACCGTTCTCCTGGTTCACCTTGGTTGTTATATAAAAATAAACAAACAAAACAACAACAACAAACAAAATAATTTCTGCCCACTGATAGATCAATGCAAGTTATATAGCGTTTAGATATTAGCCGCAACCAATTATAGGCATGTTTATTGTTTGCAAGAACTTAATTTAATTATGTAGAGGAGAAACAAAGTGGAAAACTAATAACATTACATTTATTACACTGACTCTAATGTCCTAAGGCCGCAGTCGTCCCATTTTCCTTTTTTCAGAAATTGTTTTTATTACTAAATCACACGATAAGGTGGAAAAGGTGCTTGTCAGGTTTCAAAATCAGCTTGTCCCCTCGACCATGATGACGGGCTTTATGTTGCATATCTGATGTCCTGCTGCTTTAAGGCTGACGCCTCTGTGAATTTACATGCGTTCGAGGATCTCCGACGATCAGTAGAAAAACCTTAAAAAATACAAATAGTGTAAAACTTATATCTAAATGATTCGGTAGGCAGCATTCATTCTATCTACCATCCGTTACTGCAAAGAAATACCTTTTGTTCAGCTTGTCCAATTGAATATTTTATGGTGCAACCAATTCTGATGTCTGTTTGAAGTTCAACATAAAGTTACAAACAAGTTGGTTAAATTACTCCTTTTACCGCAGTCATTTAACTCATTTTTGTTACCCAATATCTAACTGACTTTTTGCGTCGGTTGTATTGCTTCATCTTTTACTTATGATTTCCCCATTTCAACGCGGTTGATCTTTCATGCTTCGTATACACTTCGGGCGGCTCATTAGGTAAAGGTAACAGCTAGTCAAGGAATACTACAGTGACCCTCAAATGGTAGTTCCAACAGTATGATTGCGAACTATATCATAGTTTTTAGTGCTTAACGTTCATTCATGTTTTGTTTTTGTTTTCTTATTTTTTAGTTTTCGTAGGCTCTTAATGTTCGCGAGTTTGTGGGGCTATAATTGGTCCCATGCAAGATAACCGTTCTCCATGGTTGTTTTATTTCAAATATCACCAAAACAAATAATTTCTGATGGATCAAGTTATATAGCGTTGAGAATTAGCTGCACCAATATATCTGTTTAGTTTTTGGGCAATAACTTACGTTTTGTTATTTATATGAACTAAACAAGTTGAAAAACTAATAACATTACATTTATACACTGATCCTAATGTCCTCAGGCGCGCAGTCGTCCCGTTTTCCTTTTTTCAGATATTTTTTTTATACTAAATCACACGCTAGGTGGAAACGTTGCTTGTCATGTTCAAAATCAGCTTCACACTCACCATGATACGGGCTTTATGTTGACATATCTGATGTGACCTGATCTTTAAAGGCTGACCCTCATGGAATTACATGCAGTTCGAGGATGCATCCGGACCTATCATTACGAAACCGTAAAAAAATCCAAATATTTATAAAATCACTTGTAATAATGATTTCTGCAAGCCATTCAGTCTATCACCTTTACTAGCAAAGACATACTTACCTGTAGGCTTGTCGGTGAATAGTCTATGGTGAAAATTTCTTAGTCTATTTAAAAAGTTCACTAAAGACAACGTCTGTTAAATTACGTATTTTACCGTTAGTCCCATGTAATAGAGAATAAGATTTGTTATTTTTCCATTTGTTACCGGCTTTTTTAGATCTCCTATTATACACTTGGTAAAACGAAAATCGTTACAAGGGTTTATTATAGTGACCCTTAACATGGATGAGTCGGCGTCAATTCGTACCATAGCTTAAAGGTTAACAAGCTCATTTATAGGATACCTCAGGTCATCTTCTAAATGGTAGGGCCAAAATTAGATGGAAACTAAACTTTGGCGTATCAAAAATTAATGCAGTTAACATTTTGTTTCTTTGGTCTTCGTAGTCTCTTCACTAAGTTAGTTTCTCGCATGTTTGGATATATTTGGGTCCTTATGCAGATACCCCGTTCTCACTTTACGGCGGTCCTTAAAGTTTGTAGTCCGGTGTCCAGACTTCGAAAGATATTATTAAATTAGTACTGTGCGAGAGATTAACGTTTTTAGTCCGTCATAGGGAATGCCTTCACTTCCACTTCATCTCAAATATCTCCTTACAAAACTTAAGGGTTTTCTATTGAGATTTTTTGCATCATAGGGTCCGTTACTATGTTTTTGTTTTTTGGATAATTTATAGCATTGGGAAGTGGGGGCGGGGGGGGGGGGTGAACCTATAAGAACCTAGGGATCCAATTGAACGTGTTTGGCTCATACTTCGGTGCTCTCAAACACGTAAAAGTTACCCGTAGGTGGGGGGTACTTCATCTCTACTTTGGCGCTCCTTTCCTTTCGGTATTATTCCAGTCTTGAGAGATTTCAACGCTGCGCAACTTTTTTTTTCAATTTTAGAAACAGGAATACGTATTTACCGGACCGCTGTATTCTTCCTTGGTCACCTAGGCGTTGGGTTTTTTGGGGGTAGAACACGATCTTCTCGATTGGGGCATTTGAGATTTCAAAACGGTAATTTTTGTGAAACTGCTACGTACATTTATTATGGCATCTCTGTATCAGTGACATACAACATCACCTCTTAAACCTTCGTTCAATAAGTCGTAGTAATATCATGAATAATGTGAGACAAAAATAATGACTTCAAATTCCATCGAGGTAAGTGATTAACCTTTAGATTTAGATTTAAAAATTCGTGACCAGCTATAGCCTTTATAAGTCTTTGTCCGATGTGCGTTTAGAGCGCCCTCCTACCGTGTACCGCATACCGTTAACAGGCCGGATTCTAGGAGGGGTGGAGGGGCGCGCCTCCGGTAATTCTGGCGAAAATCTCTTGCAAAATCATCCATTTTGGACAAGTTAGCCTTTCATACCCCGGTAAGATTTTGACGTTTTTTTAAATCCTGGATCCGCCCCTGTTAGTCTTGTGATAAAGACTAACATTCAGGTTACGCCGAAGTTGATGCCGATTGAATTCGTCGTTTGCTGTTATTTGGCATTTCCTTCCCCACCCCCGGTTGTTCTGTTTGTTATGCAAAAATAAAATAAATAAATTCTGTCCCACTGATGGATCAAGTTATATAGCGTTGAGATATTAGCCGCAACAATTATAGGCTGTTGATTGTGTTGGCAAGGAACTTAATTCAATTAGTAGAAGGAGAAACGAAGTGATAAAATAACATTGCATTTATTACCGGACTCTATGTCCTAAGGCCCGCAGTTGTCCCTTTTCCCTTTTTTCCAGATATTTTTTATTAACAAAATTACACGCTAATTGTGCAAAAGGTGCTTGTCAGTTTTAAAAATCAGCTTTCTCGTCACGATGACAGCTTTATGTTGACGTGTTTTTAAAGCTAACTCAGAGATTTTAATATAAATATTTTATGTGTATAGTACATTAAATATGGGCGTAACAGGAGGGAGGGCATTAGGGCAGGTAGCCCCCCCCCCGAGCTTTGACAGGGAAAAACTAAAATTAGCTAATTCCGCCCTATTTTTGCCTGCTCACCGGTAATTTTTTCAACTCTAACCAGGAACACTGCCTCAAAACCACCTCAAGCCGGGAAAATCTGCCCCCACCTAAAATGCTTAATTCCAAAGTTGAGATGAATGTAGCTAGCCGGTAGGTGTGAAGCTCCCTATTCACTGTATACGTTCATGGGTGTCGCGACTGTGTATCATAACTTTGTGCTCAAAATACATTTTTATAACGCGTGCTAGATTTGATATAGTGGTGTATTGCTTTTACTTACAATAATTATCCTCGTGCTTGTTTTTACCATTTATTTTCTCCGTGTAACATATGATAATTATAGAAAACCATGCTTTAAATTATGTGCACTATTCCCAATGAAATTTTTTAAAAAGTTACTGAATTTTGAAACATTTAACACCACTTTTATCCTCAAACTACTCCCTGAAAAAAAAAGACGATAACTCTAAAAGTGCATGGATTTTTATTTCTAAAATGTATTCCCGGCACAGTTTTAGTATGAAATTTGAGAAATTAATTTGGTTTTCCAGAACAATTGACTTTAATCTTCTTTTTGTAAAAATCATGCCGAGGCACACCTGGACGGTGTACTCGTGTGTGCTTCCTATATCCCGCTATTCATCCAAAAAAGGATTAGTAACTTTTACGTGTAGGCCTACCCGTACCATAGGATACTGTGTATAACAATTCCGGATCCGGAAAATTATTACAAGTTTTCGAATTTTCCCTATGAAGGACATCAATTTAGGCTTAGCTATTTCACACAGTATTAGTATGGTGGACAGCATTATATAACATGCAACAAACACATTTTTTTAAAAATAATTTGACGGCGCCACCATCGTGAAATTTTATGAGGACATCTATTTCAAAACCTATATCTTTTGCTGTAATGGTTATTACATATCAAATCACACCTTTTGTGTATAGAAAAGTTTAAATAAACTCACTCCGGTTTATTTAACATAACGTCAATACCAATATTGTTTTCCACCCGAGCCCGGACTACCCGTTGCATCCGTCCCCGCCCGCGACCCGCCCGATAATTTAAGGGCAAACCCTCCCGACCCGGACCAGCTACCTTTTTATAGAAAGGACCGATGCTCACATCAATTCCCCGTGTGGAACTGTGAGTTGTGAACTGTTAATACATGAATTTTCAGATTCATGCCGTGGTGTGACCGCGTTACTTGTATTTCGTTATGTGAAAAACTTGGTCATGCCATTCTTGGTCAATTTTACCTTTGTCCGAAATCCTAAGTAGATCATTGACAACAATTCTTTTTGTAAATGTTAGGACTATTCAGTGAATGCTAAATGTGATGAGACGGATGAACTTATTGTTTTCATAATAATTAACGGTGGCAGTTGTGAAGGGCTCACTATAGTATATCGCAGTCAGGATTTGTATGGTCGGGAAGTATGCGCCCGTTCCCCGAGGGGGGGGGTTCTCACATTGGGAGGAAGTATGGTAGGTATGTCCTATAAGTCCCTCATTTCAGGCTCTTTGTCAGTTCCAGAGACCCACATTTTTAGGACCATTTCAGTTCCAGAGCCTATTTTCATGTCCAAAGCCATTTTCTACCAAATGTTCTTCGAAAAACCTCAAAAGTAGCTAGAAAATTGAGTGAAATCACCTTTATTTTCTGAAATTTTGGAAAACCTAGTGTTGGAGAACCCCATTTTTGGGGCTCAACTGCAGCTCCGGAGCCTCAAATTTTTGATCTGGGAGGCACATATACCTCCCGACTTCTGTATAAGGGTATACGGGGACGTGCTTGCCCAAAAGGGGGGGGGGGGGGGGGTTATTGTTGGGGGGGGGGGGGTTAGTTTTTCGCAGAAAAATCCCTAGACATGGTCTATTTTTCAAGGCCAAAATACCTAGCGTATAGGTCTCATCTTGCCGTTTACTTGTCCATTTCCCTATTCACTGTGCGCACACCGTGCATTCATAGGCCCATGACCTGTCATGCGTACTCTGTGCTTAACGCATTGGACATGAGAACCTAACTTCGTTGCGCGCAACGTGCTCAAGGGATTTCTTCGTAAAATTCTAATTGTAAATATCTTATCCATCATACCTGTGAATTTTATTATGATAGAATTCAGAAAAATCCGAAATGGTTAGTTTATAGATGATGTGACCTATGACGTCACTTGTTGACATTCAGGAAGCCCTCTGTTGTTTTCCTGGCAGGCAAAATATTACAGTAGTTTCTGTGACAGACCACATAAATCTGGTTATAAATACTTGCAGATCTTTCCTGATCTAAATTGGTCACAAAATGCAGCTGTAGCATTAGCTTATAGCTGATCAGTAAGTTAGTATTATTTAATTCTGAAACAAAAGTTTACAGAAAAAACAGAATTTCCCCATGCAAGTATAGGTGCTTTTGCCTGCCAGTTTCTCTCTTCCCCACAGGGTGCGCCATAAAACATAAACAAAGTCCATCATCTAAAAGAGTGGTATTTTTGTAGCGATATAATGCTAACGCTATGGCAAAAATCCACAGTGAATTGCTGTGCAGATTCAAGAAAGCGCCATGGACAAACGGTTATACGATACTCTTCGTATAAGCGGACAACAAAATAATCTTAATTTCTATAAGGTGGTGGTAATTTTGGTTGACATATGTGGCTAAAAAGATCCGAAACGTACCATTTCTAACAAGGCTTCCAACATGTGTAAAAACAGGCCGACTCGCCAATGTTCATGCACCGTAGGAACGCCACGACGCTATGCCGTTAAAGGTCATTTTAAGGGTTCGAACTTTGTTGAGGGGGCGCATGAGCACGCGTGGGTACGAGGAACGATAGCGTGTTCGCGCGGTTTTCATAGCAATTTTAATTGATTAATTTAACAAGGGAGAGGACCAATTATTCCCACAGACTCCATATAAGTCTTAAAGATGTAGATTTTGTTTATAAATATAGAAATATTCAATGTTTCTACAGAGGGTTCGATATAGGATGTAGTCATGATCATGCTAGTCGATTACAGGGCAGAATTTGCATTGTTTAATTTTCAAGTTAACTGCGAATGTGCATATTATCAAAAATGAATGACTCATTTTTAGCATTGATGGAATAAAATTATTGGTATATTTCATCTTCGGATAGGATTTATCGATGGTAATGAGTGCACTTGTTAGCAAATTTAGTTTGAAAAACACCCGGTTTGTCAAATGATAGTGACAGAGAGATCAACTTATAGATAAACTCTATACCTATAGAGTTGATCTATCGCTTCTTCACATATCAATTGTCAGCTCAGTTACCAGCGACCGCTTTTCAAATAATACGGAGTTATCAGGTTTGAGACCGGACGGGGGCATGCTTCGTTTGTCAAAAACTTTATTTTCTGTGCGCAGACAGCCCCAGGAACATATTAAAGATTCAAGTATACTCTTATTACGATCAATTTATTATTTTTCTGATTTCCTCATTTGGGGGTGGGGGGGCTTGAGGAGAATGATGATTTTGCGTGGGGCCTTTCCCTTTCCAAAGCAGGTTACGCCACTGAGACTGAGCACCTTTCGCGGGTATCATCATGGGCCATTTCTTCGGTCACGTTTGTCACCTAAAAACGGGAAATTTGTTTTCACCCAGTGCGGTGTGCCCAATATAACCAATCTGTTATTACTTTTGGTATAATGAAAAACCTTTAGACCAAAACCTAACAAAAAATATGTTTCCACAACTTTCGCCAGATTGAGTATTTTGTCATGAGGGGAAAATAAAGTTAGGCAAGTTTGTGACATCAGACAAAAGGGGTTTTTAGAGTTCAAATCACCTGTAAAATTCTGTGATATTTAAGTACCCACATTTATATTATTTCAGAAAGACATTGGATGCTTGTCATTCCAACAATTTGGTATTAAAGTAATAAAGCAAACTTGACTTGGTCATAACACATTCTATCACTAATACGGTCACGTGGTGGTGACATTGTGGTTACGGGGACATTCCATTGATTATAAAACAAAATGATGACCATTGTTAATGAGCACCAAAAATGAAGTTTAATAAAAACTCTTGTGTATTTCCATATTCTCAAACTTTTCGAACCACTTTCATTACAATGCCATTCAGTAATTAACTTGGCAAAAGCAATGCTACCTCCCGTATACAGATTCCTGTGTTGAAATAGTGCAAGTCTGCTAAAATTTGGCAACTTCACCCCAAACTTTCAAAGACACATGGAAATCAAGTTGAAACCAGTTCTTTATTAAAATTAATGTTGGTTTTTCTTGTTTAACTGATCATATTCATATTTTAACTGATAATAAAAGTTAACACTGCTACCTTCTTCAATATGACCAGAAAATGATATCCTCAATACTAAAATGTGTGAATGCTTACGTGTGTTACAGTAATAGCCACATCAATATGTTTGAAAGAGGAAAGACTAAACCATTATTTGTATAACGGAGGTTAAATATAAACTGTTTGACGGAAAATATGACAATTACTGAGACAGGGCTTTTAGTAATAAAAACTTCTTTGTTTTTGGTAGTGTGGTGACATACCAAAGTCATTTAAAAATTCTATGTTCTACTTGTCCATTCCTATAAATTTGTATTTTTTCAACATAATTTGAGATGAAGTCATGCAATACTATAGTGCAGATTTCAAAACAAAAATGAAAAGCTATTTAATATAAAACTAAAGCCATGCCAGCAAATGGTTTTAATAATCTCACTTTTTGATCCCAAATATTAATATGTTCATTTATGCAAATGAGGGTGTTTGAGTTGAAAATATTGTGGATAATTATGCAGGAAATGGAAGGATGGATATACAGTGATAATGTAAAGAAATTTGTATAATACCCTAAACATTCATGTTTATCAAAAGGTTTATTTTTGAAGAATAAAGAAATGGCCCTAAGGGAACTCTGTCGAAATAACCAACATATGCACTGTATTAGGTTGGTGATAAGCTTAATTTGATTTCTTTCTCAATCCACCAATTTTACCATAAAACTGGCGAAAGCCTCATCAGTCATTAATTTTTTTCTTATCTTTTAGACGGCATTTCTTTCTTTAAAACGATACAGTTTTTTCCCAATAAAATTACTAACAACTTACACCTATGTTTGGTTCCAAGAGACACAAATAAAGCTCGGTTTTCTCAACGCGTCAACAACCAATTTGCACGATGTTAGTATCTACTTGCATCATGCTTGCGTGTCATTTGTCACGCATGCAAACAACTTTCAGATCGAAAACAACAACTGCGAATGGGCCGTCTTAGCATGCCATACATTCATGTTTTTTCAGAACAAAACTAATGCTACATCA
>JAMKCH010046819.1:0-26005 GCA_023653785.1 Ophioderma brevispina
AGTTCACACGCAGTGGCAATGATCAAGCACTGCGTGGATGTGATATGTGCAGTGGAACATTTGAATTCAGGACAAACACCAGTAATCGCCTTTGATCAAGCATATGTTTAGCAAAGCAAATCCAGTGGAAATGCTAGCAAATATTATGAGAAAACTAATTTTTATCATTCTCATGGGGCAACATATGAGATGGCAGCTCGTACGACTCTTGGAGATTGGTTTCAGGGTAGTGGCTGGGTGCACGCACTAAGCTACCTTGTGCAATGCCCACAGGGTCAGTGGGGATCAGCACTCTGACCTCTATTCGATACAGTTGAGCTGATTAATATTAAGGGGTGGATTTCCTGTTGTAATTTGCTTACGAACAATTGTCAGAATCGGCACGGAAACCTTGAATTCCACGAGGCACAATAATGAGATTATGAACAAAATGCTCTAGTTCTTGAGGATCAGTACGCTATGCATTCATAAATTTCGTAAGGTCTCATGTTTGTTTGGGGGGGGGATATGGTATGGGATAGGTATCCCTTAAATTCCTAAAATGCCATTTTTGCGGCTTTTCCAATTTTCAGAAATGAAGGAGCGGATCCCTGCCTTTTGTTTCCGGGGAAAGTGCCCTAGATCTAACATCGTTTGATCAACAACAACAGATTGCTTGTTATCACTGATGGTGAATGTGTTCTGAGCAAAACTCCTATGGAGGATACTTCTCCACTCTTCTCATCTATCACAAAGAGACTTGTTAGCACATGATGTTGCAATGTTAGCCCGGTACACCATCATAACCATAGCAAAACACTCGTCCGATGTACACACTGAGTTGTTGTCTTCGCTAGTAACAATTTTACAACCGATCCAGAACTGAACTGTGACTAGCAATTGGAACTGGGAAGATTTGTTTGATACTTGTAGCTCATACAATATCACGCGGCCCTTTGACCCAATAAAGCATGAAAACTCCTAATAACGAACTTAATAAATAAATACAAAAGAAAATTGAGAGGTGAATAAAGTAGGATATGTTTTGTTATTACTTTGGTCTAGATTTCTCGATGGTATAAAAATTTACTGGACTTGTATAAAGTGAATATTACAAGTTTTTCACAATATTGTAGGTGATAATGTTGATGAACGTCAACGACTTCCGGCAGATAGTCGAGATGCTTTAATTTGGTAGTCCATGCAGACATTGAGGATTTTCCCTTATTTTTGTTAAGAAACAATTGCAGGATTCTGTAACTTACCAATGCAATATCAATTGATGCCACAGGGATATTCTTAGTTTGGGATTCATCACTTTAATGAGCTTTGTGCGACTAAAAGGTGGGTGTAAGCATCTAACAAAAGATGTCGAAAATGTCTTTCGGGACGGCCATCCGAAAAATGCCGACAGGGACACATATTGCAATGGGCTGTGAAAATTGGACAAAACATCGTAAAAAAAACCCCCCATGCATTTTAGCATATTTATGCCTAGTATAGGTATAAGTAAAAGGCCGGTGTTGAAATATATTAGAAAAATACTGCATAAACTGGTCATTTTGGCGGCCATTGGGAAAATGGCGACAGGGAAATATTCCAATTGCCTGTGATTGGACAAAATTGTAAAACATGCACTTAGATATTCTTAGCCTAGTGTAGGATACGTAAACGGCCAGGTGTGAAATATTAGAAAGATATGCATAAAATGGTCATTTTGGCGGCCATCTTGGAAAATGGCAGACGGGGATGCAAATTGCGAGGCTCATGACACCGTGATCTGTCGTACTACTTTGTCTCTACATCTGTGCCAAATTCCACGCTTTTATCACAAAATGCACGATAGCGGTAGCTTGCCGCCTCGCTATTTGTAAATCTAAAGGTGGAGAATTTACCGACGCAGACTTGTGGTGGTAAACTCTTATTATAGCGCTGACAAAATATTAGTGTGTCGAGGGATGCCCCTTCCGTCTTGAACTGCTGGACAATGTATCTTCAGGAATGAGAGATTCCCATGGAATATACTGTAGATTATATTTTATATGCTGCATTTGGAGGGGGGTTTCCTTCCTGTGAGGAAACATATCATAGTTGAAACTGCAACGCTTTTGTAAAAAAAAAAATAGGGACATTAGTGGATATTACTAAGTATCTTATGTAAAACATTGAGTGTAATATTATGGAATTAATTGTGTTTTGGAATAACAAAAATTCTTGAACCAATTGATTAAATGATTAAACAGTGTTATTAATACAATCAGATCCACTCGTGCACAAGGATCATTTGTTTGTGTTTAAAGGGTATTTCTGACTTTGCAGCGACGAGAGGTCGTAAAACCGTGGGTCGTAGTAAATTGTTCTATATGTGAAATCCCTTATTGTCATCAATTTAAAGACTGTTCAGTGCAATTACAATATGTATTAGAAAGCACGTGTGACGGTCTAGTGGAAAAGCGCAGGACTCGTGATCATTAGACCGTTAAATCGTGAGTTCGAGCCCCGCTGTGGTCAACGTGTTTGTGTCCCTGGACAAGATACTTAATCTCAATGCCTCGTTCACCCAAGCGAAATTTGGGGAGCTGTTATGGGGGATATTACAATCTAAGTGCTGATATGCATGTGCGCTTGACCGGCTGCCGGCCTAGGTGAAGCGAAATGATTGTGACGATTTCCTGAAGGCAACAGCGTTTTGTATCCTGTGGAAAAGGCGTTATATAAATGTCGATATTATTATTATATATATGGCCATGCGTTTGAACTCGCCACCCTTCGCGTTACATGAACCAATATTGCAAAAAACAGACACATGTCAAGCTTCAAGTCACCTTATCTCCAAAAGTATATATCCTACCTCAATAAAAGTATACATGTTTTGAAAGTCAATGATCTAAGGAATCCGATTCGACATAAATGAAGACCATGTACAGGGTGGCTAAAAATTATACAGGGTGATAAAGTAAAATATACAGATATTTACCTAAAAGACAAAATTATGAAAAAATACTGTGTGATACGAAACCTTAGAAATAAATTGGTATTAGGACATAGCATAATATAAACTTCAATCAAACATACAATTTGAATAGTTATGTCAAAGTGTTATGGCAATACAGGGTGCGGAAAAATATGCACTTACCAAAACAGAAATCTTGATTTTGTGTGAATATATATATATTTGAACATATTTTCTGGATTGAATTCTTTTGGTTATTAGCTTTTAAAAAATATACACTTTTTCTATCTTAGGTTGAATAATTCTTGAGATACGTCAATTTGAAGCTAACAAGTCATATCGTATCTGAAAAAGTTGCGATTTAGTGTATTGCGAATGGGGAAAATTTGATGTTAATATTAATTAATGTCTGCAAAGAGTACATAAATAAAATTACTTTTCTGAAATTGATAAGGAATAAATAAGCTTTCATTTGAGACCAGCCATGCATATACAGACCAGAGTTTGAAAAAGATACAATGATTTGAATCCGCTTAAGCACCGAAATTTTGAAATTTACAGGCCCATTAAAGCCAGCAGTGTTGTATATGTCAAGCCTTTCTTCTTGCATTTACACTGCCCTCTGCATCCCTAGGTGTATCTACATGATTACTCGATACGGTCTTCCACTGTGCATAGACGTTTCGAAATCCCATCCCAAGTCTGCTGGATTTGGCCAACTCTGGTGCTTTGATATGGATTTGAGCCATGTGACTTGCCACGCGTATCTTACTCGCAACAAAATAATGCTAGGCTAGTGCGTCTTTTCTTTTTTGGTGAAATCTTTCCAATTTCTATGCCTTTTCTGAGTTAATAACATCTGCCTTTTACTATTAATGCCTACATTAATGGATATTAATATAAACTAAAGCAAACTTGAAAATGAAGTCTGTGAAAAACGTGATATCGAATACTTGACCGCCAAACATTCAATCTTATTAGTGATGTTTACAAATCATAACGTAAGACTTTTCCTTTCTTCTTAGGCACTATTACAACGTAATTCAGTGCAATAACACAATTGAAGACTACAGGGGAGCTAGGATGGCTCATTTGCAGCAGTTCCTCGATCAGTAGGCTGACAGGATTGTTATAACCCGGGAGCTATCAGACATTTGTAACACATCTCAAGTACAAAAGGTTTGAGTGATTAAATATGTTGACAGCCTGACAGTGACCCCTGAAACGTGATTCTTAAGTGCTGCAAATGGTGCCTTAAGGAGAGGGGGCCGAGACAAAGATTTTTTTCAAAAAGATATTGGAGTGTAAATTGGTGGCCATATTGGAATACATTAGCTGCACTAGATATTATTAAAAGTAATATCATATTTGTATTCTTGAAGACAGGTATTAGACGCATAGATCAAGCTCCTATCAGTATTATTAACCAGATATGAGGCACTAAAAATAGGAATGGCGGCCATTTTTAAAATGACCACTACGGCCGCCACAAGCCAAATCCAGCTGGGGTCTCGTTTTGAAATAGTTAAGTCCATATTAAGTGTGTATCAAGTGTCATGTTTCTTGCACCAAGTGCACGATTTTTTACTAATCCTCTAGACTATCAAGGTATATATCTGAAAGTCTTCAAAGTTGGGATTGACAGACCATCAGGACTATGGATAAAGGCTGGTGTTGTACCCGTAACCGATAGGCCCAACCATGTCTTTATAATATTAGTGTGATTATGGTCCAAACACGTTAGTTGCTTGTCTGTTAATTCATGCACCGTAATAAATACCTTAAAACTGGTAAAGAATACTGTATGTACACACGAAGTTTGAATTCATCCCTCGCTAGGCACATATTGATATTGCTAATAATTATGTTAATTTACCTTACTCTGTATGATATCAAATATATCTTTATCTTATACACATGAGTTATAAAGTTAAAGAAACTTATCGGGAGCCTCTTTAGTTGTGTTTTACACATTTTTCAACCCACAGTGAATTGGGCACTGTTTGGCTTCAAGCTACATATTGACATATACTTTTACATTGGATGTGCTTAAAAGTAAGATTAATGGATTTGGTTTATATTGTTAATCCCATTCATTATGTTTTTATGTTTTCGTTTGTCGGCGGCAATGAGGCAGAAATCATCTGCATAAGGTAATGTTACATAGTACTGCTCACCTTCCATCTTGGAACCACACGTATCCTCATGCTGTTTTAAAACCTGTAAAATAAAGTTCAGACCTCAACGCAGATAAAATATATTAAAACAGACAGTAAATGGAAACTACACCATGTTTTAATTTCTTCACAAATTACTTACATTTTATTTTAAAAACGTGGCATCAAATGCACATTCTTACATTTTTAGGTTAAATCGGGTGATTTACCAATCACGTAAGCACACATTTCATGAGATATTTAATATGTAAGTATGATATAAGGGTCTCCACAATGTAAATATCTGTGTAATATTTTGTTTCTCCAAAATTTGTTATCCGGAATCATTACTGTGGTTTGTTACAACCAAGATAATGATCACATTTGTACCTTTAACAGACTTCCAGTTAGCCTGTTCATGTCTTTAAAGGACACAAAAAGCTTAAGAAAAACAAAATTAAAAAAAAAGAAATATATGGATGTATGTTTATTTTAAACTTGGCAAAATCAATTTAGTTTCTCAAAAATGTTACTGATTACAAGGTTTGTCAATAATTCTTGATATAATTGACCTGATTGTATGTTGATATTAAAATATTGTTTATATTTTGCTTTCTATTAGTATAATATGATAAGGTACATGATAAAGGTTTGGTGTAACCCAATTATAATGTTGCAATGGGGAATTTCTATTCCGGTACAAAGAACTAGATGAAACATTCAATTGATTGATAAATTGTGTTTTCAGTTTATATAACAATTACCAAGTACTTCGAAGAAAACAATACATGATCCATTTTAAAAGAAGTACTTTGGAGTCTTTGTTACATGGGGAAATATTATTTTCACCATTATATATGTTATGAAAGTGTAAATGATCCCCTGTTCTCATGAAAACCTTTGCACGTAAGCATCTTCAAAATACCAACAAAAAAGGTTTATTAAGCAAATTATAGAATTGCCTTTGAAATGTCAATATTGATGAATGAGCCAAACGACGTGAACTCCAACAGTTCGCAGCAGGTGTTCTTTTTATTTCTGCAGGGTCATCCATTTTGCTTTGTTCCACTCTAGGCTGCATTCCTCCTTTGTCTGCTGTGGCTTTGTTGGGAGGGTATATCCTATAGATTTATTGTATAGTTTCAGGTCGCCAAAAGCAATGCATTTCAATGCGTTGTATATTAGCAAACAGTCCAGAATCCAGATGTTATCAGGCCTTGCTGTTATAGTGTCGCATAATGGCACCTCTTAGGGTGAAATAAAGACACGAAATAAAATCAGGGTAAGTACCATTTTTGTTGTGCTTGGTAACGGGATGGTGAAAGATGTATATTCGGGTATAGATACGGTAATATTTCTGGTATGAGTAGGGTGTGGCTGTTTTAGACACTTCATATTTTTCTTGTGAATAAAATAGTAAATAATGGGAAAAAAGGTGACCCCACATCACGGTCGTGGTCTGCATTGCGCGCCGAACAGAAAATTAATTATTTAAAAAAATCGTGTTTATCAAATTCAAGCCTTGTGTCTTTTGTCATAGGATGCGATGTACTTAATTGAGCTCGCTGCACACCCACACACACACCACACACCACACCCCACACACCCCCACACACACACACGCACACACACACACACACACACACAAAAACACACACACAGTATTATTGCAACAGCAGATGAGGTTATCGCATTTCAGTCATCAATCACTCGATTTAATCCCGTAACATTATAAGTAAATCTCAACAAACCCGAAAAGTTTATTTAGCGGTCTTTTGAAGCCATTTTTGGTGTTCCGTTGTTAGCGGCATTGCTTAATTAAGCGACAAGTTGCCGTTAGCAGCTCTTTTAATCAGCCTAGGTATGGAGTTTAGGAGGAGTAACATCTTTTGAAAAAAAAAATTGACACATTAATTACGGTTATGTGTAGTCAAGAACTCCTGGTATATATAATTGAAGTCCATTTGTGATATATTTTCCAGAGCGGCAACCACATATGAAATGGATATTGGATCTGGGGATCGGATCGGGATCAATTTATCCTACGGTTAAACATGGGTAAAGCGGGTTCCCGCATTGCCAACACAGGCGTTAGTCCAAAAAGTTTACACTTTCGTCTGCAAATTCTTCCAATGAGTAAAACATATCAAATTGTTTGAGGTTATTATTAGTACAATATCTTGTTGGGAAGATGTTGTAAACGGCGTTGAAAACAAGCAGAAATAATAAAAACGGCCGTTTTTCATTCTAGAGAAAAAAAGGTCAAAAAACACTTTGCACACCACGTAATTAAGTCTATGGCGCTCTATTGGCGGTAACGAATATATCAAAGATTGGTACACTAAAACAGTGAACAACGCCACCCCGTTAGGATTGGCGGTTATTAATAACACCAAGATTATTTCAAACTTTCTCTTATAATTTAAGAAAGGACTGCGTATAGTATTCCTCTTTATGATCTGTGATTCTTGTCAAATTTCCATTTAAAAGTCCCTCCAATTGAAATCAACCTTATATTGTAAATGGACATTTCAAAGTGTATTCAAGTCATTCAAGTGATCCATCTTGGTTCTTTTCCACGATTGAGAAATTCTTCTTAATTAAAATGGTATTTAACACAAACTTGAAGGGTGGCAGTAGTTGGTACGTTAGCAGGCCTAAGTCATACAATGGGATTGATTAATGTACCTTGTTGCCCCCCAGAGCCTTACATGGGTGCAACGTGGTTTTTACCATTTTTCTTTACACGGTCGCCATTTTGTTATTGAGCTTTGTTTCAATGCCGTTTTACCAGATTCTAACAGAGAGTTATAAATATCGTGATATATCCAACCACTTTTGAGAAATTTGCATACAATAAAGTGTAAATCTTTTTGGACCACACTGTAAGGAGCATCGAAGTGACCAGACCTTAGCTTAGTAGTGAGCTGTCGATTCAATTGGCTTAAAGTAATGGCTCAGGTCGGTCTTGAAACTATTTAGGTTGATAATGACCAGTGGGTGATGAGGGAAATTATTCCAGTGATGAACA
The DNA here is from genome assembly GCA_023653785.1 of Ophioderma brevispina. Lineage (NCBI taxonomy): Eukaryota > Metazoa > Echinodermata > Ophiuroidea > Amphilepidida > Ophiodermatidae > Ophioderma > Ophioderma brevispina. The sequence goes on from JAMKCH010046819.1 coordinate 8,120, forward strand.
TTAAAAAAAAAAACGTTGGCAGCTAGGTGTTGAAAAGAAATGGTGAGTAAATTTGAGACCCCAGGGTGATTGGCTTTTCGACTCGTCTCATAGGGCAGCTATTCACTATTTTCTATATCAATCGCTGACTCTATAGAGCGGGAGCAGAATATCATACAAACATGGCTGAGTTTAAAGGAAATTTCTGACCTTGGCATCCACACTGGAGTAGAAGTTTTTATAGTCCCCCGGACTCATAGTCCACCTACAACGGTAAAGAATAGGGCACTCGATTCAGTTGACTCTTAATCCAACATTAGTTTCACGCTTTATTCCGTTGTCGTCTATGGAGCCCGGACTATGGCTCCGGGTGGACTATATCTCCTTTTACACCGGAACAGAAACATCCAATTTCCGCCAGCAAGATTTCAGGAGCTAAATAAAAGGCTTCACAATAGTCCAGAGGTGGAACCATAGACCTTGCATATCCCTAACGTCCCTTAATGCAATTTTGGCATTTTTAAAAAATCATGGAGCGGACCCCTGCCTTGTTTTTAGGGGAAATTGCCCCTAGATCTAACAAGAAAAAAACACTACCTTCTTTTTTTGCGGTGATCTGAAAAGGATGTTAAGGTACAGTCACCCAACTACACAAGACCACATTTCTTTCAAAATCGGCTATAGACTTGTTCAAACTTGCAAAATTTACCATTTTTATCATTCTGCGATTTCCCCGCCAGTAGGCAACAGCATCATAAAATCAACAAGATCAAGCATGTTCAATCGGAGACGCCACTTGTTCAGTCCGCAATTAGTCGTACCCCTTAACACAACAGCAAAAGTCTTTTGCTGTTGTGTTAAGGGGTTAAGTTGTGACATGTTGCTGTCAAGATTGCAAGTCCGCGACTTATTTTCTGCGGTTGCCGAGTGAAATCGCGGATTTAACAGGGTATGGTCATTTTGTGACTCACTGACACACATGACCCTGATGAATTCTACGGAATAAAGTGCACTTTATTCCGTAAAGTCTGCTGAATTCATCAGGGTCATGTGTGTCAGTGGGTCACAAAATGGCCACACCCGATTTAACATGTATAGTTGGCTTGCATCCTCCCTCCCACTTGGAGCAGAGTCATTGCCGACCACTTTCCAACTGCACACAACCACTCATTATGCGCACCAACTGGCAGCTACCACTTCCAAACCCCCCGGGGGGGGGGGGGTTCTTGGGTTTTGGTCGGGTACCCATGCTCGTTCCAAAAAAAGAGGGACTAGCTGCAAATGCGGGACTACCGCTAGGGGTATCAAATTCACAATAATCAAGTTCTAGTCCCGCACGGGTAGTGACAAAGACAATCGTGTCATTGCGGATATCAAGAATACCTTACCCAACTTCCAATTTTTCCATGTTGATCGCCATCAAAAGCAAGGTGGGGGCATTGCCGTTTTGGTCCGTGATGGTCTCAAAGTTCATTTACAGGACACCAATGTCCTCAAACCAATGGAATATATGGACTTACGTATATCCTCATCGTCAGTCTCGTTCCAACTGATTGTCATCTACCGTCCTCCACCAAATTCGAATAACAAACTTACACCTTCATTGTTCTTCGAAGAGCTGTCGTTTCTGCTTGAGTCAGTTTTTGCAGATCATCTGCTTTTGACAGGAGACTTTAACATCCATGTTGATGACAACCAAGATCGGGATGCCTTGAAATTCTGCAACTTACTCGACATTCATAATCTTGAGCAACATGTTGAAGGTCCGACACATGTTATCAGAAGACCTATTACTCAGAAGACCCACTATTCAGAAACCCACTACTCAGAAGGCCCGCTATTCAGAAATTTTCTGAATAGCGGGCCTTTCTGAAAAGGGATTTCTGAAAAGTGGGCTTTTTTGATGTATTTTATTTAAAGACCCGCTACTCAGAATGTTTGTTCTGATGACCGTTTTCTGATAAGGGTCTTTTCTGCGTCACGTGAAAACCAGTTACTCAGAAGGACCGGTATTCAGAATTCTGATTAAGTGGTGTTTTATTGTGTTAAAACGGCCCGTTATTCAGAAGACCCGTCAGCATATATTTTATAACCAAACGTCGGACTATCGTCGGGATATTTTATGAATAACGGGCCTTCTGAGTTATGGGGTTTTCTAAGTCAGTCAGAAAACTTAAGAAGAGGGTCCAATCAGTCAGAAAATCATTTTATCTAGCAGGTTCTCTTTTTGACAAATCGAGACGTGGTCATCATAATTGCAAGCTGCATTTCATTTAACCGTCGTCCAACCAGGTATTTAGTAACACGTTTAAGGGGGGGGGGGCTGAACTCCCCTATTTTTCCATGACGAACCTCCCCGGAACGTGATTTTGGTGTCAACTTGGTACCAAATAAGTACCAACATAAGTCCCAGCGCATTCCTTCTATGCACGGCCTGCCCTCCCAAAAATTCGTACAAAGTATAGTACAATTTCAATTTTGTCTAAAACATCTCACAAAACACTATTTTGTTTGGCAATGGAATTACTAATTAGCATTAAAGTACTGGAGCTTACCAACCTCTACTCCGCAAATTGACGGATTTCTCCCCCCCCCCCCCCCCCACCCGGCGTAAGGTTGGGGCCGGGGGGAGCCAGTTGTATTCCAAAGGTGGATATGAATGCGTGAGAACGTGGACTTCGAAATGCCACTTTAAACAAGTATTCCACCGACTAAAAAACTACCCTATAAACAAGCATTATTTGTGTTTTTGCTCACCAGAAACAAGTTTTTTGTCAGTTTTGCTACCGTAAACGAGTGAGCAATGCATTGTGTTGATAATTATACCCTTATTATCTGGCCTTATGATTCATGCTTTGCATTTAACCTTTCAAATTACATATTTTTGATGATTTTGATCTCGCGTACATCAACACAATTTCAGGGTTACGAAAAAAAAGTACCTTTTTCCATATTTTGTTGTTTTTGGACACCCTTATCAATGTACGCGGCGTATACGCCTGCTGAAAAATGAGACCCCCTTTTTACGGGTTCTTGTTCACGCATCATATCCACCTTTATTAAATACAAGTGGCCCCCGGGTGGTGGGTGCTATTGTTTTTGGCGCTAAAATGTGCGAAAAGGATGTCGAATCGATTACCTAAAATTCATTTTTGCGAGGTTTGTGTTGACACAATCTCGGATTGTTTTGTATGGCAAGTAGTAAACGTACTTTTAGTTTTTTCTTTAAAACTGTAGTTTGTCATTTGGTAAAAACTTAGTTTATCAATAGACACAATACCAAGTCTCGCTCTGCTTTCGCGCATAGCTGTGAGACGAGCAACACACCAGAGTGCAACTTTATGAGTACAGGTGTTCCCCCTCTAAAAAAGTTGTGCAAGCAGACACTGTGTGGAGGATTGCAGATACCCCGTCATCGTAACGACCCACCACCCCCACCTTCCCAACACCCCACCCCTCCCCACACCCCTCCGCCATCCCCAACACCCCTCCCCCTCCCTAATACCCCTCCCCTCTCCAACACCCCGCGGCACCCGCCCCAACACACCGCCCCGCCCCCAACACCCCGCATGGCCCAACACCAAGCGCCGCCTACACATCCCACGCCGCCGCCGCCACACACCCCGAGCCCAAAACAGCCAGCCCCGCCCCAAAACCCCAACACCCCGCCCCGCCACAACACACGCCCCGCCCCAAACAACCCCGGCGCCCCAACACCGCCCAGGCCCAACACCCCGCCCGAACACCCCGGCACCCGCCCCCAACACCCCGGCCCCCCAAAAGCCCCGCCCCAGAGCACCCCACCAGAACACCCGCCCGGCCAAAACCACGCACCGCCCCAACCCACCCCGCCCGCCCAACACCCCGCCCCGCCTCCCAACACAACGAACCGCCACAAATCAACCCGGCCCCGCCACAAACATCCATGCGCGCCCGCCACAACACCCCGCCCACCCCCCAAATGAACCAGCCCGAGCGCACAAAACCCCGCACCAACAGCAGCAAACCACAGCCCAAACAAACTGTACTAGAATGGACGAACAACGAGAGCTCTGCCGCCCCGCGAACTAGCACAGTCAACGCGCGCGGGGCCGCACCAGCCGCGACACCAACACCGCCCCCGCAAAAAACCTCCCCAAACACCCGCGCGCCAACACCCGTCGCCCAGCCCCCCCAAACACCCCTCCTCCCAAACACCCCCTCCACCTCCCGTAACCACCCCTCCAAACCTCCTCCCCAAAACAACCCCTTCACCCTCCCAAAACAACCCTTTCACCCTCCCCAGTATCCCCTCCGCAAGCACCCTTCCAAGTTCCAAAAAGCCCCCTCTCCCCTCCAAAAACCAATCCCCTGCCCCAACATCCACCTCCCGAGTCACCAAACTCCTTCCCTCTCCCCAAAACACCCCTTGCCTCCCCAACCAACCGCCCCTCTCAATACACATCCACAACAACCCCTGCCCCGCCCAAAGATTCCGCTGCCACCAAGACCACCGCGCCCCCCAACACCCCGCCCCGCCCCCCCCCAACACCCCGCCCGGCCCCGATATCACCCCGCCACGCCCGAACACCCCCGCCAAACACACCGCACCGCCCCCAACAACCCCGGCACACAGCCCAAGAGACCCGCCCCAAGCCACCGGGGAAACACCCATCGGCCCAAAACCACGCCCGCCCCAAACAGCCACCGCAAAGAGTCCCCACCAAACAACACACCTCACCACAAAACCCCGTTGACGTCCCACAACAACACCCCCCCTCATGCAAACAACTCCCCAACACCTCTCCACCTTAAACCAACACCCCGCCCCCCCTGTAGAATATACCAATTCCCCGCCCTAACACCCCTCCAAAACACCCTTCACTCTCCCCAACACCCCTCCCCGTCCCCTGCCCCAGCCCCTTTCCAACACCCCTCCCCTTCCCAAACCCACTACCCCTCCCCCAACCCTGCCCCAACAACGATCCCGCCCCCAACACCCGTCTCAACACCACCCCCTCCCCAACAACCCCGCGCAAACCACCCGCCCAGGCGCCAAACAACCCGCCAAACACCCGGGCCCCAACAGCCCTCCCCGGCGCCAAACACAGGCCCCGCCCCCACACCGGCCCCGCCCCAACACCCGCCACCCGACAACTTACAATCACCACAACGTCCCCAACCGGTAGCCGCCCCCGCCCACCGCCAAACAAACAACACCCTCGCCGGGCCCAACTCTCCCTAACCTCGCCCAACATACCCTCTCACCCAACAAAACCTCTCCCATCCCCAAACATCCCTCCTTTGACATAAAATCAACTCCCCTCCCCAACATCCTCCACCTCTCCAACCCGCCCTTGCCTTCCCCAACCCCTTCTCCCCAATACCGCCTCCCAACAACCTCCCCCCCCAACATCCTCTCCCTTCCACAACACCCCCTCCCACTATCCAACACCCCCTCCAACTCTCCAACACCCACTCCCCAACACCTTCCTCCCCCCCTAACTCACTTTATCAACGCTGTGATGATTTCAGTTACAACTCCAACCTTCCCCCAGTTACTCAGAAGGCCCGCTACTCAGAAAATTCTGAATAGCGGGCCTTCTGATAGTGGGTCTTCTGATTAGTGGGTCTTCTTGAGTATCGGGTTTTCTGAGCAGAGGGGTTTTGTCCCTTCGCAAAAGGGTTTAGTTCATCAGAAGGTCCGCTAGTCGAAAAAATATTCTGACTAACGGGCCTGTCTGAGTAACGGGTTTTCTGAGTAGCGGGTTCTTCTGAATATAATGGGTCATTTCTAGGAATCCATCTTTACTATAAGAATTCTGAATAGCGCGACCTTTCTGAGTAACGGCGTTTCTGAATAGTGGTGTTGGTAGGGGGTGTTTTGAATAAAGGGTACCCCCACGGAGGCAGTGGGGAATAGGGGAAGGTAAATTGTTCCATCCACAGGCCCGTCTCTCTTTTGCCATCCCTCAACAGACCTTGTAGACTGTTACATAGTGCAGCAGTCCAAAATTCCCAAAATTTCCATGAATTCATGATTATTGTCCCCTAAGAGTGAGACCCTCATTTCACCCACAATTTTCTGGTGCTTTCCTGAAAATAATATATTATTATGACAATGCATGATAATACATTCCATCTGATCTGTACCATGTTTCTTCGTTTGAAAATGGTTTTTAATTCCACAATGAAGCTACACACCATATACCTTTAGTTTCTTGAACTTAAGTGATGAGATGAAATGGCCCAAGTGGTATTTTATCCGTTTGTGTTCAACTGACAATATATCCGCTGAGGTCCATCAAATTGGATGGAATAAAAAGCGAGGATTTAGTTAGGATCTTGTCTAACAAATAAAGTCAAAAAAACAAAAAAACCGAAAAAGAAGAAAAATATAAATTTTTTATAATTTTAGTTGATTGTATAGTTTTTATTGGGACAGTCTGTATTTGACTATGGGGCATGTCTTCTATGCTGTTGTTTGTTGTCCCCATCGCGGGGCTTGGGGGGAAAACCAGTGCAAATTCATAATAAATAAAAAATCTAAACCGTTCTGTGGCCACAAATAAGGACTGGCACCATTTCTTGAAAATGAAGATAATGTTCCCTTCAATTTATTCCCCCAATATCAGTGACCAATAGAATACGATATAGACTTCAGCAAACATAAAGCAAAGATATCATACCGGCCCGGTGTTTGTAGAAAACCACTTCAGATCCCTTTTCATCTGAGAGTGCGGACATTTTTATATTGTCTCGCGGTTGAAAAGAATCGATGTACCACCTCTCCGATTTAGGACGAAGTTTTTTTTAATTGACGTAGCGCAAAATTACTTATTCTCATCGAAATTAAAATAAATCTGAGCTTTATATAGTGGAGTTGTTTCAATTAACTTTGTAATGTTTTTCATCAGTTATTCGAAAAGGAAGGAAGAAAGACAAACAAACTCATGACAGGAAATGTTGCGGCAAGCTTGGACCTACAACTTTGTGCAGAATTTAAAAATCCGTTAACTTATTGTTAATTCATTTGTAGTCAATTACCGCGCCTTCGACGAAAACTTAGGTTCAACGACCTATATCAGAATGATAAACTGGTTAGTTATTGTGAAAGAGGATGGGTATTTTGTTAAATCAACCGAATCGTGGAGTGATATTTGTACCACTGGCTATAACAATGGCCTCGCATACCGGGCCCATTGTAATATCTTTGTTAATGGTTGCTAACGTCTAACATATCCATTGGTCACTGAATTAAGGACAAGCATATAGAACCCACAGCATAGGTAGAAAACCAGCACTTCTCACGGTTCAGAATGATTATTCATCTGCGTGGGATAAACGTCAAAGAAGTGTTGCTTGGCTTTTGAGATTTCAGTGCAGGTTTGACTGTTAGATCATATTCAGCTGCTGAACGTCGCTCCTCTCGCTTTGGAATTCAAGGGAAATGCTTGCAGTGTTTTCGTGTTCTGCGTGACCGCACACAGTCGTGACAATTAAGAACGAGTTGTCAGATATTGTTTTCCGTAAACGTGGTGCTCCACAGGGGCGTTGATGGACCTATGGATTTACACTGTTAGTTCTCCTTTGTTGGACATTGCAGCGGCACATGGCGTAAATGCTGTGGCGTAACACTGACGATACGCAACTCGTGTTACCTTCCCGGCTGGCGATCGAGATCTAGCCGTGGAGAAGCTTGAACGCTGTATGTCAGATGTTCGTGCATGGTGCAAGGAAAATAAGCTTGTCATAAATGACGATAGAACAGAGTTAATGTATTTCACATCTCAGGTTCACACGTGGGCTGATTCGCTGTTCCATCGATAAGAATTGGTAATTCCATCATTGAACCTTAACTTGAAAAGTCCGAAATCTTGGTGTCATAATGGATCCATCGCTCAATATGACTCAACAGGTAGATCACCTTTGTAAAGTCGCTATGCTGGGTATTTACGGAAGATCGCGGGCAGATCACCACTACCTGAGTAATGAGACAAAGCTGTCTATACTCTGACCAGCTCGAAGTATGAAGTAGCAAGGTGGGCGTATAATTTGACACCGACGTTCATCGCGGCGCGTAGTAAAGCACAAGCGTACTGCAACGAAAGGCGGCACTGGGGTTGTACGCGCGCGTCGCCACTTATACTTTAGACGACGACAAAGAGGAAAAATAGTGCACGCGTCTGTTACAAGCAGGTTAGATTGTTGTAACTCACTGTCTGTGGACTGCCAAGATTCGTGAAATCTCCCAAGCTCCAAACGGTTAAAACACCAGCTGCACGTCTGATTGGTCGGCGTCCTAGATCTGCGCCTTATCACAGTGCTCGAGGGGAGTTCACTGGCTACACTCGCCAATATAGAATACAAGCAATCCATAGAAGTCACCTGTGTTGATTTCAGACCTGATTGAACCGGTACAAACCACCTATATAAGCGCTTCAGAATCTGCAATCTCCTACGTTAATCAGACCATTCCTTCAACTTAAGTTCTATGGAGAGCGATCTTTTTCATACGCAGAGGGATAAGCTCTGGAATGGATTCCCGGTTTCTATTCTCGATTAGCCATCTCTCAACACCTTCAAGACTAAGCTCAAAACACACTTGTTTCAAATCGCTTTTAATACTATTATGCTCGTTAAACTATTTTTTCTGTTTTTACCCTGCCCATGTAAACATCTAGGGAGCAAGACAGTTAATGTTTGCTGACGTGATGTGCTGGTCAACCTCTCCTCTCCCAGGGTTATTATAGTTATGTGCTCTTATCATTTCGCTGTGTTTTTTATATATGTGTGCAATGACCAAGCCAATCTTATGAGGGAGCGAGATGCTGAGAATCTTCGATGAGAGTGCTAGTAACCTCTCCTCTCCTGGGTTTCCATTGTTTTAGCCTGTGTGTCGGTCACACGTCTAGTTAATATATTTTGTCATGAATATGCCGTTTTTAAAGTTTGTTGTAATCTATAGTTCATGTATTATATTTACAAGGTTTTGTAATACATTTTTGTAATCCATGTCGCTCTCTGTCCTCCAGGGTTCTTTTCTCTTTGTCTTTTACTCGTGTCCATTTCGCCCTGGCTGATTTGCGAGCGACATGGATAATAAGTTATTGTTTTTATTATATGCTTTTAAATATTTTATCCTCTTTGTACGGCGCCTAGAGACGCCTGTGTTGGGCGCATTACAAATCCTTTATTATTATTATATAACCTTGCCAAAAAATCCGCACCTGCATTGACCTGCGGTTTCCAAATCTTAACTTTTGAATTTTGAGATATGGAATTGGTGTCCAATAACAGGAGTCAATTTGTAAACGTTTCATACTGGAGTAAAAAGTATATAGACATATTCACCTGGTTCTAAGGATTAAAACATGTATAGTTTGCTATATATAGAACAATTACTTTTAACACAGTAGGGTCAAAATGGTTCCAGATAAAATTAAGGGGAAAGCGTGTTAAGGCCCACATGGTCTACATGGTCTATGGGGATCAACACTTTAGCCTTTGCATGTTAGATATCTTTGTGCTGATTAACATAAAGTAAATGTATATTTCCTGTTGTAACATTCCCATACGAACAATTTGAAACAAACATGAAACCAATCGGATCAATATGTTTACTCCATGATGACTTTGAACAGTGTTTGCCTGTCGTACAAACACATACGGTTGTAGATATAGGAAACTATACCTTTTTAATCTTTAGGACCAGATGAACATGTCTATACAGCATTTAACCATGTGTGAAACATATACATACAATAATTTCCCCTGTTAATTTACCCCCTTCCCTATCTCAAAATGTTCAAGGATGACAAAATTGCATAAGATCTGGAATTAAAACATTTCGTGCAGACTCTTTGCAAGGTCATATGGGCCTACTGCAGGACTACAAAGAGTGGGTGAGAAATCCTAAAACTGCTCCAGCAGCTTCTGCTTAGCAAGAAAGCTGTTCCGACGTCTCGTGAATGCCAAGGTCAGAAATACCCTTTAAACACGAAAAATACATCGCGGCCCCCGGACCGCGAGTGTCGTCTGCCGTCGCGGTTTGTGAATGGGGCCAAAGGTCACATGAGGTCACCAAGGTCACATGAGGTCACCAACATGTCACCCCACCCCGCCCCTCCTTTCCACCAAGTTACATCATCGTAGCCCTTACGGAACTCATATGGCATGCGCATGCAATATATTAAGGGTTAACATTTTGACCACAGACAAACACACACAGAGACACAAACGCACACATACGATCAGAGTAATCCCTATGTGCCTTCTGCAATTCTTGCAGATGACACAATAAATGACCTGATGAATTTCATTTCATAACACTGATTTGATATGATATATTATGTCCGTATGGCAAAGTCTTGACCTACCACAACTTCATAACAACACACCCTATGAAGGTAATTAAGGTCTCATTTTAATCCTTAAATATGAGTAATATGATGGTACATAAATCTCAATTTTCATTTTCTTACCTCAAAGAGCCCCATTTACTCACGTTGGGTCACATTTATTTTTTATTATTGCACTCATAGCCATCAATATTGGTAGATCCCAGCATTGTTACCAGAAGTGGTGAAAAACCGATTTCTGAAGCAAGCTTGTACTTTTCTCATTTACTAACTCTGGGAATTATTGAGCTAAAAGACGCTTGGTTTGGATGTAATGGGCAATACAATGCCCCATTTTGGTCAACCAATTTTACAGTTTCGTATGGGCTTACAATGGATTTAATTAATATACTTTGGCATTTTACCCATTCTTTGTCGAAATCTTTGAAGTCATTATTCCCTCTCGGACTCCAGAGGACTCTAAATACTGTCGAAAGTTCGCGATGCTAAAGTCGCAGTACTTCTCTGCGTTGCCGCAGCTCTGTCTTTACTGTTTATTAATCTTTAAGTTGTTCCTCATTCATGGTCATAAATCGATCACTTCCAGCCAAGGCCACCATGATTTTCGCTTGTTTAGGTTGCCCGAAACTATTGTTTTTGAAAAACGTGTAGAAAATATAGGACGGAAGATTTAAGATTCAATTTTTCAAATTAAGATTCAATTTATTCAGCATAACATATCGTACTTGACAGAAATGAAAAATACAGTATATTATATAATAATACATAAAAGTATCAATTGAAAAACTCTGCTAAAAGGTGAGGGATATGATATGCTAGGACCAGTAATGGACAACCCGATAGGGCTTATAGTTATTGCTGGCCCTGTAAACCATACAAGTAAAATATACTCAATATTACAATAATGACAAGTGTAAGAGATGATAACAAATATTACATTAGGTAAATATACATAACAAAAAAACAAAAACAAACAAAATATCTAATGCTAAACAAACACTTAACGGGAATACAGGATACGGGAATTGGACAAGGACAGACTTTACAACATGTCTTGCTGAGGTATGTAATATATACTAACGCATAAAGAGGAAGCAGAGGTAGAAGAGGTAGAGGTGAAGAAAAAAGTAAGGAGTAGAGATAGAATGAGATGAAGAATAAAGTGAGGAGAGAAAAAAGGACTTGGGGGTAATTATTAAGAATTGTACTGGTTGATGAAATGTTTTTTCAGTTGAGCTTTAAAAGAATTTTTGTTTGTAATTGAATTGTTGTGATGGATCCTGGGAGATCATTCCAAAGTTTTGCGCCGTGATAATGAAAAAGGTGCTTTTCAGAGGAAATTTTGGGAGGGAAGATGGATTTTTTGTCCGGCTTGTCTGGTTTTATGCTGTGGATTTGCCTGTTTGTGGTAAAGTAAATGCTGAAGTTCGGAGGTAAATGATTGTTGTTGTAGTCAAACCTGAAGAGCGCTGTTTGAAGTGGTTGAGGTGCTCTAATTAAGTGTTTTCAGTGAGTGAAATAATGGCCAAGTGTTGGTTCTAGGGGGTGAGTTTGTGATAGTGCGAATGCCCATTTCGGTGTGATATTTAGTTGGTGAGTCGTGAATGATATTGGAAGGCCCAGATGAATGTTACATTAGCTAATGTATGGGAGAACTATGTGTTGTAACTTGATGTTTAAAGGTGTCGTCCTGGAAGGTTGTTTGTTTTAACTCTGTAGATTGTTCCACCAATTTCGTTAGACGCTTTTGGTAGTGACAGGGTTCATGTGTTCTTTCCATGTTAGTTTATCGTCGATTATGGAGCCAAGAAATTTGGTTGAGTGCACCTGGGAGATTGTCTGGCTATCGATGGTTAGTGTTTGATTGTGATTGGTGTGGTGTGTAGAAGAGCATGTAGAAACATGAAACACTTGTTATTTGAAACATTGAAATTGGTTAGCCCGAAACCACGTCAGTGATTTTTTGCGAGTTTCGTAGATTCATGCTGTTCACAAAAGCGCATAAATATTAGGGTTTGAGAAAAAATGTTTGTGTCATCTGTAAATCCATTAGATTTAGTTTGTTAGAGATGTTGGTGATGTCATTCCTGTAAATGATGAAAAGTAGGGGTCCAAGGATTCAGCCTTGCGGGACGCCAACGGTGATAGGTATGATGGGATGATGCGGTTGAGGTGTATGTATAACTGATTTTGACCGGTGGTAACGTCCTGGAACCACTCCAAAGCTAGCTCCACGACACCGTATGATAAAGCTTGTTAAGAAGAATGTTGTGGTCAATGAGTGGTCAGAAGCCTTGGAGAGACCAGGAATACTCCCCATGGTGGTGGAGGTTAATTTTTTTAGAGTGCAAGGTTTGAGGTTGGTTGTTAGTTTCTAGGAGTGGCATGTGTTATGACGTCTTCAGTAGACGTACTAAAAGGTCAGAAATACCTATCAAACGCAAAATAAAGCGCCTTGTGCACAAGTGATCTAAATTTTATATAATAACAACAGTTTTAAATGATCTTTGATTGGTTTAGTTCAGGAATTTGGCATGTCCAAACAAGATATATAAATCAAATTACACAACATATTTAAGATATACTTATTGTAAACAAAGTCCCATTAATCTCCACAAGAAGCGTTGCAGTTCAACGATGACAAGTCCTCACGCGACGACTACAAAATGACAGCGCAAGTCACGCTTAAAAATCCTCATGCATATTCCTTTGGAAATCTTCTCAGTCCCTGAAGATAATTTTGTCCAGCAGTTCAAGAGACAAGGTTACATAAGTCCCCTCGACGACATAATCCACATATATCAGTCCAAGAAAAAAAAATAATCACCACGATTTCTATCTGTCCACCATTTGGAATCCTATTTTTTCCCAGCACTTTCGGCTTCAAGCGACAGTAGAATATTACACAGCACTCTGCCTCACATGGAAAATTGACAATATACTAAATCCCTGGCACTGTGTGAAGCATGAATCTACCATTATTGTAATAAAACTACAATTAACATACTGTTACTGATTGCAACTGCTGACGGCGAGACGTAGCTCAACTCTCAAATATATACTGACTTCACAACGATCCCAGTCTAAAAATAGACATTACAACAGCATCATGCATAAACATAACCTGAATCACATCACTTTCCATATATAACTCTGTGGGGAAATTCCCTGATCTTACAATGTTTTGATCTCAAAACATAAACAAGTTTCTAAGTTTAGCATTCCCCACTTCCCCTATTGTGCAATCTAAACAGGTGCACTTAGCAAAACAACTCTTGGGAATCCCCTTTTCTCTCTTTTATTAGTAAACAAAGTGCTTTTCCCGTGAGAAATCTTTTCTCAAATAAAATTGAGAAAATAATATTTTTAAAAGTTTAATCAGAAAAATGGAGGCCATATAACACATGTAAGTTGAGCGTTTGGGCCTAAAACCGTATTGTTCATCGACAAGAATGTTGTGCTTATTGAAGAATGTAGACAGACGTGTGTACATGATTTGTTCAAGTAGTTTTGAAAAAGATGGAAGAACAGAAATGGGCCTGTAATTTGCAATGTTATGTGCATCTTTGTTTTTGTAAATAGGCTGATTTGAGGTGATCTGGGAAAATTCCGGTGAGAAGTGATTGGTTAAATATGTGCATCAGAGGCGATATGATGTTATCATATGATTTGTTAGCAATCCCAGGATCTATCTTATCGGTACCTGCACTTTTACCAGGTTTAGTAGGTGGCGAAGTTTGTGCATTTCAACTACAGTGACTGGATTCAGGAAAATCGAGGTGAATGTATTTTTTGGAAGGTGTTTATTAAATGGGTTATTGGAAGGTGGAATTTTGTTAGCCAAGTTTTTGCCCAGGTTAGTGAAGTGATCGTTGAATGCGTTAGCCATGTCAAGCAGGTCAGTTATCTGCTTATTATTATGAGTGAAATGGTCAGGGATTTGTTTAGTGGATTCTCAAAGCATTTTTTTAGCGCACAAAGAATATGATTGCCATGAAGCCATTTCCCGATGATAGTTTTATGAAGATGAAAATGTTGTATTTATCTTGTAAGCTTGTCGAGGATGGGGTAAAAGTGAAAATGGTGCAATTTTTGACGAGCGATTTAGACCTCTGGAAGGTAATTACAGTATGTACAGCCTCTTTCTTGCAAAATAATATGCGAAATTTACAATTTGCATTAGCTAGTTTCAGGCAGACAAATGATCAAATCTAACACCAATTTTGCAATTGCGATTGTTATTTATCGGTGTACAATTGCATGGTTGGCATGATTTGGGTATTTTTATGATTATTTGGTAAAAAAATACAGCAAGTAAACTTGCGTGATCCCCCTGGCAAGATGGCAGTCTGGAACATGACCTCAGATGACCTTTGACCTTGGTCCATGACCTTTAACATCATCCACACATGAAGGAACCCCTATTGCACCTTAGTGAGTGACAAGTCTGATGTAAATCGGACTTAACTTTTTTGAAGGAGATGTGGAAAAACAGTGTTTTTGTAATTTCAGTTAATAAAGATTCAAAATACAGAGCTCAAATGCACAGAAAAACATGATTTATTGTTCATTTTTTTAAACAAGTGGTACATCAAAACTCATTGGCTTTGGTATAATTATTACATAGTGAATAACAAAGAAAAAATAATGATAAATTGATTGGTCGCACTCATGATACATCACCCTATTGAGCACACTATTGGTTACCTTAAACTACATATCAACATTACACACTATAGGTAAAATTTAAAAATATGGGCAATATTTCACACAAACTTAGTCAATTGTGAAAATTCTAATTTTTATGTGATCATAATGTTTAAGCTTAAATTATAAATTTATCATTTCTATATAGTTTTTAGTCAGATATGACATATTCTTCACTTGACAGTCTGTTTTTCAACCTGGTATTTGAATAAAATACATGATTAAGATTACCAGGGCCGTACACAGAATTTATGGGGGGGTGCAGTGGACCTTTTTTGATAAAAGTGAACCTAACCCCCCTAAAATGGTTCTTGTTGGGACTCTTTGAACATCTCATCACCAAAATGTGGACTTCTCGCCAAAAAATCTCTAAATTTTGGACCTTTTATAAAAAAATCAGCAAAAAGTGAACCTTTTGCCCCTTTTGTGGCATTTGGGGTACAACCTTCCCCCACAACCCCTTCCCTGCATATGGGCCTGGAAATTACAAATTACACAAAAATGATTGGAATCAAATCACAGAGAATCATCTTCACTCAACAAACTTTTATGAAAGTTAATGTGATAATGTATCCAAACCATCAGAACTCAAGCAATTAGGACTTTGGCCGATCACAAATGACCCTTACATAACCTTTCACCCCACATGTGTTTAAGTAGTTCCATATCTCCGTTCCTTCCTCCAAGTCTCTTTGAAATCCATCAATATATAAACCTATGACTGAAAAGAGTAGGGTTAACATTTGTGCAGATGTATCCGGAGGGATTTTCCTGAAATTCCACTGGGCTGCTAAAAAAAAAAACCCTGAATTTAATGGGTGGGGACCAGGGAGCTGCCTTAAGGTCTGTTCATACTTCCACTGCAATGCAGTGCAGTGCTGCTGCACTGCTGATATATGGATCACTTTCTGCTGCAACTTGATGCAACCCACTGCAATGCAAGCTAAAACGAATTTAACTTTGTTGCAGTACTGCATTGCAGTACTGCATTGCAGTATGGGCAGAGACTGCTGTCCAGGCAATGCAGCACAATGCACTGCAGTGCAGTGGAAGTCTAAACTGACCTTGGTGGGGTGCCTGTGCAATGCCCTGGCAAGTGTCCATTTGGCACAATGTTATGTTTAAACATTTCCCCATTTAAGGAACTTTCAGTAGGAACTTACCCATGTGGAGGATTTTTTAAAGAAATGCATAACATGAAAATGTTGAAATAGAAGTGTTAACTTTCAAGGCTCATAACTTGAGAATAGAGCCACCTATGTACATAAGAACTACATTATGTGATAGAGCTCTTTGAAATAAAACTTTGTGGAAACAAAATGGACAGAGCTCTGCCATCTGACAACCCCATTTAAAGGTGCATTTCGTGATTCCAGCACCTTCTGTTTTATTCATGGTTCACTAGATATCCTTGAGAAAGGCTTATTCACAAAATTTGAGGTGATCCCGATGTTGCTGTTTGGTGTTATGAGCAAATGCTTGTTTCCCACGGTCCCATTGGCCACTGTGCTGTAATTTCTGTCCGTTCATGGACAGAAAATACAAAAGTGCGAATTTCTTACAGATACGACCTAATATGCGTGTAAGATTTGGTACACATGGATTACTAAGGCTAACGGTTCTGATGATATAAAAATCTCAACTTTTTTTAGGTAAGTTGGGGGGGATGAGGTTGTGGATCACGAAATGCCCCTTTAAGGAACTGTCAGTAGGGACTAAGTCCATTTGGAAGCTTTTAAAGAAGTGAACATGAAAATGTTGAAGTGAAAATGTCATCTTTAAAATGCTCATTAGATGAAACTTGTGTCACCTATATATATGTGCACAGTATTATGCAAAATAACTCATTAAAATAAAGCCTTCCTGAAAAAAAAATGGACAGAACTCCATTGTCTGACAGCCTCATTTAAAAGCTGACTCAAAGATTTTCTGAGGATGGAGCGCTCAATTTTCTAACAAATCATTTTTTTATTCATAATTCTAGTCCACACATTAATCACTGTGTGAAATAGCTCAAATCAATGTCCTTCATATAGAAAATCATAACTTTGTAGTAACATTTCTGATCCTGATTTTTGTTGTACACAGTATCATATGGTATGAAACTATACATGAATGTTTACTACATCTAATGAAGAAATGGGATTCAGATCAAACTTCAGAATTAAGCGTTTTAGGCAACTATCTTTAGTTCTAATAAGCTATTTTTATACAAAAAAATTATATTTCAAACTCTTTGAGTCAGCCTTTAAAGAATTGTCAGTAGAAACAAAGTCCATATGGAGATTTTTCTTACAAGAAATGTATGACATGAAGTGCAGTGTCATTCCTTTTATTTGGTAGGAATATTAAAAATACATCGGTCCGCGGACCGCTTGTGTCGCCTGCCGTCGCGGTTAGTGAATGATAGGCCTAACATGACATTTGACCTTGACATGTGACCTTGGGCCTCATAAACAAATGAGGGGTTGCATGTAAACTCCATAAACCAAGTTTGGTTCCAATTGAACTAATTTTACATTTTCAGCCTATCTTACAACTTGACCTCACATGACCTTTGACCTTGGTATGTGACCTTTGACCTCATCAACAAATGAGGGACCCCATGTTGCACCTATGATTGAAGTTTGGTTCCAATTGAACTTCAACTTTTCAAATGAGGTCAATTTTACATTTTAGCCTATTTTACAACTTGACCTCACATGACCTTTGACCTTGGTATGTGACCTTTGACCTCATCAACAAATGAGGGACCCCATGTTGCACCTATGATTGAAGTTTGGTTCCAATTGAACTTCAAAGTATGAGGATATTACAGGCAAATGTTAACCCTTTTTTCACAACAGACATCAACAACAAC
>JAMKCH010046820.1:0-11689 GCA_023653785.1 Ophioderma brevispina
TTGGAGTGTTTGAATATAAATAATAAAATGTAAAGATACGCAGACACTTGCCGATTTTGGAGTTTTGCAGTGTACTATACCAAAACCATTCTTTTTTAATTCGCGGTTGTGGCTGGAAGTATAACGCAACTGACAAGTTACGCGGAGGTTCGGGCATAGGCTTTAACCAATTACGCATCGCGAAAAACGAAGTGTGATGTTCCTTCTGGCTCAAACAGTCCACACGCACTTGTTCCATTCTGTCCAACAAATTACATAATCGGATCAGTAGATTGGAAAGTTGGAGCCCATAAGACATTGCCTTTCAATTAAGAAGTTAGTATTTCTAACATTGGACTCCGTCAACTTGTCTGTAATGCTCAGGTACGCTCTGGCAGGCTCCGTCAGGCTCCGCATTTGGGTCTTCTTGGGAGACTTTCTTTGGTTGCGCATCATCGCTGACGGAGCACTGGAAGAAGAAATACCATTCAAATACATGCATTGGCACAATTCGCTCCGGTAAAATTGGGCTCTATTTAGGTGAATCTTTTGTTTGTCGTAAGGAGGTGCGGAGCTTACAGTCATAGCAATCAGTTCGCAACTTTATAATATACAACATACTGAAAGTTTCCCCCCCCATACATATTGAGGAAAACGCAGCCAAACTAGGATTTGATCCCAGGGATTGATCATTGAAAAGAGACCTGTAACTTACACAAAGGACATTAATTACATGATTTTGTAACATTTATACTGAACAAAAAAAATATGTGTCTTTTTGTTGTTCAATTTAGATTAGCGATGCCTCTCATAAAGTTATTAATATAAAATTTATCGATTATGAATTATTAAATGGTAAATAACTCATTAAATAGATATAAAATCGGGCATCGGTAGGGTCTGCATTCACCGCCTTAATAAAACCCAAAGTCGGAGGTTTTGGTTCCCGTTTTAAATTGTAATATTATTTCGAATGTTTTTTTTTTGGCGGATAGTAAAACGCCTAATTGCCATGCATGGCGTGCGGTCTGAGCGCAAACTTCCAAAATCGGAGGTTTTTCCCGCACGTTTAAATTTCTATAAAATTAATTCTGATATCAGACTGATCGCTATATTTTTGCCAGTTAAGGTATAAAATTATCTTGTAAACGCATCAACATTGTGTATTAAAATAAAGTAAAATCAACTAGCGTGAATTAGTAATTTCACTATTTCAAGCCCTTCACTTTGAAAGATATTTTCAATTCTCCACTACGACTCAAAATAATATATCTCAAGTTAGAAGTTTTGTCGCAATTAGACATAATAGTCTACTCAATCATAAAAATATAATACAATAACGTTGAATTAATGTTAGATCGGTGACTGTTGAATTCGTGAATGTAAATATGACATTAAATGTTTAACTGATGAATTAATATTAAATTCACAAATGTTAAATTCACGAACTTAATATTAAATTCACAAAATTATTCACGAGTAATAAATGTTATCATTAACTTACGGAATTATGTTAGTACATAAATAAAGACAGCATAGGTTACTAAGTAATTTAACGCTTGAAAAATGTTGACCTTATAGTACCGGGTTCTATTAAATCAATTACTGTGTCACGTTATTTCAAAATCGGACTTTCTTTTCATAGCTTTTTCATTAACAATATGAAAGCAAATACTGGGAAAACACGGGGCAATACAATCAAACTGATTTTTTCAAAAAGTGATACTTTGTCTTGGAAGACACCTAACCAGGAGATGGTCGGCAAATATGAAGAGCACAATGTGTATAACTATTTAACATGAAGACGTCAAAGTGATTTATATTACCACTTACACACTTGACTTTATTTTAGGATCTAAAATGTATGCACAAGACTAAATTTCTAAATTCTCACTATATTTTTCGACTACTACAGAACAAGAACATGCACAAAAAAATCCGTTTTCGATGGTTTTTTGGTTTTTGTTTGGTTTTTTTTCTGTTGTTTGTTGTTTTGTTTTTGTTTTTGCAATATGGCCACAGTTTTGGGTTTTCGCTACTATCCGGCGATGTTGAAACTCCAAAATTGAAGAGAAACTAAATAATATTTAAAATATGCGTAAAAACATTCAGTTTTCGGAGTTTGACCACAAATCCTCGTTGTATGCGATTCATGCGTATATCCGCAGACTCTAAAATAGGGAGTACAAATACCCAAGCAAGTATCAATGATATTAAACATGCATAAAACCTACGATTTCGTAAATTTTGCGAGGACGGAGACCCTCCAATTCTGGAGTTTTGCCTATTATACGCAGAACGTACTGCGTACCGCCAAAAACTCCTAAATTGAACTGCGCATTTATAGATATTTATTTTCAAAAACACTCCAAATATCTGGTTTATCCGTATAATACTCAAAAACTCCAAAATCAGAGGTTCTCCGATATTGATGGTTCTCAAGTAGGGTTAAATATTTTGATACATAAAAAAAAATATGTATTTCTGCGTATAATATGAAAACAATTCCAAATCGGGACCCTGCCTCCCGCGGCAAAAACTCGGAAATCGGAGGTTCTGTATGTTTAAAGATTTGTACCTTATATTAAAATCTAACATGGAGTATCGCCAACGAAGTGTGAGGGTCCTACCGGCTCAACACGTAGTCCACGTTTCTGTCCAACAAATTACTAAAATCAGACTCGGATAGATGGACATGTCGGAAGCCCATAACAAATCCTTCATTTTAAGAAGTTAGATTATATAACATTGGACTCCGTCAACTTGTCTGTAATGCTCCCGGTACGCTCTGGCAGGCTCCGTCATTGGGGCTCTTTGGGGCGCTTCTTTTGTTCGCGCATCATCGCTGACGGAGCGCTGGAAGAAACTACCATTCAAAAATAATGCATTGGCACAATCGCTCCCGGAAATGGGCTCTATTTAGGTGAATCTTTTGTTTGTCGTAAAGGAGTGGCGGGACGAGCTTTCAGTCATATCAAGCTTCCGTACTTTATAATATACAGAAGACTGAAAAGTTTCATACATATGAGTACCGCAGCCAAAACTCGGCTTGATCACAGGGGATTGATCATTGAAAAGAGACCTGTAACTTACACAAAGACACAATTTACATGATTGTTTGTACATTATACTTAACCAAACAAAAATATATTATAGTTTCTTTTTGTGTTCAGTTCGCTAGAGATGCTGCATAAATAAATTATTAATATAAAATTTATGATATGAATTTATAAATGGTAAATAAAACATTAAATATATATAATTAATCGGATAGGAGGGTCTGACTTCACCCGCTAAAACCCGAAGTCGGAGGTTTGGTTACGTTTTAAATATAGTAATATTTATTTCGGAGTTTTTTTGCGGATAGTAAAACTCCTATTGCATGCAGGGTTTCGGTGGCGCAAACTGCCAAAATCGGAGGTTTCCGCACGTTTAAATTTTTATAAAATAATTCTGAA
The DNA here is from genome assembly GCA_023653785.1 of Ophioderma brevispina. Classification (NCBI taxonomy): domain Eukaryota; kingdom Metazoa; phylum Echinodermata; class Ophiuroidea; order Amphilepidida; family Ophiodermatidae; genus Ophioderma; species Ophioderma brevispina. Next base: position 3,438 of record JAMKCH010046820.1, read on the forward strand.
TAACTTGATCGTTATATATTTTTGCATTTAAGGTCTAAAATTATCTTGTAAACGCTCAATCAACAGTGTGTATTAACGTAACATCAACTAGCGTGATTAGTATTTCACTATTTCAAGCCCTTCACTTTGAAAGATATTTTCAATTCTCCTACGACTCAATATAATATATCAAGTTCACTCCCGATTATGATAAGTTCTACTCCAATTCCGTAAAAAATAATAAAATAACGTATGAACTTGTAATGTTAGATTCGTGAATGTTAATTCGTGAATTAATATGAATAAATGTTTAATCCGTGAAATTAATATTAAATTCACAATTTTTAAATTTTAGAATTTAATTCAATTTGGCAACTATTTTTGTATAAGACATTAAATTCACCAAAATTAAATTAACGAGTAAAAATTAATCAGAAATTTATGTAGTACATAAATAAAGACAGCATAGGTTAGTTTACCGCTTGACCATGTTGAATTATGAGTACCGGTTTCTATAAAATCAATACGTGTCACGCTTACTTCAACATGGACTTTTCATCGCTTTTCATAACAATAGGAAAGCAAATTACAGGGGAAAACACTGAGGCCAATAAAATCAAACTGCATTTTTTTTCAAACCAGTGATACTTTGTCTAGGAAAGACGGCCTAACCAGGAGATGGTCGGCAAATATGAAGAGCAAGGAGTATAACTATTAAGATGCAGAGAGTCAAAGTGCTTTATATTACCAGAACATTTGAACTTTATTTAGATCTAAAATGTGCAAAAGGACTAAATTTCTAAATTCTCAATATTATTTTCGACTACAAAACGTAACTGCACAAAACATTCCGTTGTCGATGGCTTTTTTGTTTTTGTTCTGTTTTTTCTGTGTTTTGTTTTTGTTTTTTTTGCAACTATGCCACAGTTTGAGGTTTTCGCGTACTATCCGCAGAAACTCCAAAATTGAAGAACTAATAATATTTAAAATCTGCGTTAAAAAGTTAAGTTTCGGAAGTCTTGACCACGAAAAATCCTCCGTTTATGGAGTTCATGGGTACTATCCGCAGAAAACTCTAAAATCGGAGTACAATACCAAGCAAGTATCAATGATATTTTAAAACATGCATAAAACCTCCGATTTCGAAATTTTGCGATGGACGGAGACCCTCCAATTATGGAGTTTTGCGTATTATACGCAGATACGTAGCTTCGTACCGCAAAAACTCCTAAATTGGACCTGCGCATTTTGAATAGAAATTATTATTTTCAACACTCCAATATCTGAGTTTCTCCGTATAATACGCAAAAACTCCAAAATCAGAGGGTCTCCGATATTGGAGGTCTTCACGTATGGGTAAATATTTTTCTGACATAAAAAAAACAATATCGTATTTTCTGCGTATAATATGTATAATATGAAAACATTCCCAAATCGGAGACCCTGCGCCTGCTGCAAAAACTCGGAAATCGGAGGGTCTGTCTATGTTTCAATATTTTGACTTATATTTAAAATTCTAACATCGGAGAGTATTCGTCAAACGACAGTGTGATGTTCCTCTGGACTACACGTAGTCCACGTTTCTGCCAACAAATTACTCTACTCGACTCAGATAGATGGACATGTTGGAAAGAACATCACAAATCCTTCAATTTTAAGAAGTTGGTATTTATAACATTGGACTCCGTCAACTTGTCTGTAATGCTCAGGTTCTTTAAGACGCTCTGGCAGGCTCCGTCAGGCTCCGTCAGTTGGGCTCTTCTTAGGGGGACGACTTTTTTGTTTCACGCATCATCGCTGACGGAGAGCTGGAAGAGAAGAAAGAAGAAAGAAAATACCATTCAAATACACCGGCATTGGCACAATTCGCATCCGGTAAATTGGGATCATTTAGGTGAATCTGTTGTTTGTCGTAACGGAGGTGACGGAGCTTCTCAGTCTTATCAAGCTTCACACTTCTAAATACTGAAAGTTTCATACAACAGTAATTGTAAATATATTGAGTGTTCAGTTGATGTCGCTACGTCCATGTATAAAAAAGGACCTTTACGAATGAGCGTTTATAGCGACAGGTAAGTTGGTGTTAAAAATGGTCAAAATAATGATTTTTGAAACAAAAGTACACGTTTTTTGGATTGGCCTCGGATTGTATGGATGGTTCCAATTATTTTTACTCCTTTGTGTTCAGTGGTTGATTGAAATTAGGGCCTACCTGAACCCAAAATCAGCTCTTTGGTTAAGAATGGTAAAAAAATCATGATTTTCAAAGAAAAGTAGATACTTTGGATAGTTTCTGGGTGGTTCCTGGTGTTTCAGTCTTTGTGCATCAATAGTTATGGGCAATGTCTGGACTCCGATTCAGACATTTTTGGTTTAAAAAATGGTTCAAAGTAAATTTTTAAAAACAATCTTTCTTAAATGTTCCCGGATTGTATGGATGGTTTCCACCGATTGGTGGAGGTTACAGTTTTTTAAAACTCCTGTGTTCAATGGTAGATGAAAATTACCTGAACCAAAATCCGCTGTTTGGTTGAGAATGGTAAAAAATCACGATTTTCAAAGAACCGTAAAATACTTTTGGATGTTTCCCCGATAATTCTGGGTGGTTCCCGGTGTTTTTGGCTTACTTTTGTGTTTCATGGTGAACAAGTACCTGAACCAAAAATCAGCATTTGGTTCAGAATGGTTAAAAAATAACGAATTTTCAAAGAAAAAGTTTATACTTGGATGGTTTCTGGGTGGTTCCCGGTTTTTAGGCTGCTTTGTGTAGCACTAGTTATGCGAGAATTTCCGAGGACTACGATTCAGCTAGTTTAGGTTTAAAAAATGGTCAAAATATTTTTAAGAAAAAGTTAACATTTTTGGATGATTCCCAGATAATTTCTGGGGGGTTCCTGGTGTTTTTGGCTTTGTGCCTCAGAATGTAAAAAAAAAAATCCCGATTTTCAAAGAAAAGTAGATACTTTTGAATGGTCCCAGATAATTTCTGGGTGGGTCCCGGTTGTGTTTGGCTACTTTCGTGTTTCCAAAGGTTGAACAGTTACCCTGAACCAAAAAATCAGCTATTGGTTTCAAAAGAAATGGTAAACCAAATAGCTTAAAAAGTTAAACATTTTGGATTGATCCCAATCAAAGAAAAGTAAATACTTTGGATGGTTTTGGGTGGTTCCGGTGTTTCGGCTGCTTTGTTGTAGCATAGTTATGGGCATTTCCTAGACTCCGATTCAGTATTAGGTTTATTACAAAATGGTCAAAAATTTTTTGAAGAAAAGTTAACATTTTTGGATGATTCCAGATAAATTTTGGGTGGTTCCTGGTTGTTTCGGACCTTGTGTATCAATAGTATGGGCATTTGCTGGACTCCGATTCAGCTATTGTGGTTTAAAAAAATGGTCCAAAATATTTTTTAAAGAAAAGTTAACATTTTTGGATGGTTCCAGATAGTTTTTGGATGGTTGTAGGCCTTACTTGTGGGTTTTTGGCTCCTTTTGTGTATCAATGGTTGTTGAAACCCAAATCGGCCACTTCAGTCCAAAATGGTTAAAAATAGTTGATTTTAAAACCAAATAGCAGTTTCGAGGTTCTCGGTGTTTCTAGATGTTTTTCGGTGTTACTGTGTATAATAAATGGATATGAGCATTGTGCCCTGAAACCCAAATTGGCTATTTGGTGACAAAAAATTGTTCAAGTAATGATTTAAAAACCAAATTAACACTTTGGATGGTTTCTGGAGGGTTCCCGGTGTTTTAGGCTCCTGTGTGACCAATGGCTGTTGGCATTGTTTGCAAACAAATGGCCATTTTGGGTCCAAGATGACAAAAATAATGATTTTTTTAAAAAAAGTTTACATTTTGGGATGGTCCCAGATGGTTCTGGATGGTTTGGTGATTACTTTTTTTTGGGGGGGGGAGGGTAGGGGTTCAAAAATAAGTCAAAATATATTTTAACAGAAGTGGGACACTTTGGATGGTTCCCAGATTGTTTCTGGGTTGTTATCAGTGTTTTCGGATATTGGTGGTATCAATGGCGGTGAAGATTGTCTGCAACCCGGATCGGCTGTTTGGTCAAAATAATTATTTTTTTTAAAGAAAAAGTGGAACTTTTGGATGGTTTTGCCCCCGCGTTTCTCGATGGTTCTTGGTGTTCTCAGCCCTCTTTGTGTTTCACTGGTTGATGAGGCATTGCGGACCCCCGAGTCCACTTTTTTTGGTTCAAACTAGTTTTTTTTTAAAAACTAGCCAGACTCTTCGGATGGTTCCCAGATTGTTTCTGGATGGTTCCCGGTTGTTTTCGGCCTCTTGTGTATCAATGGTCGTTGAACATTGCTTGGAACACAAATCAGCCATTTCAGTCAAAAATTGTCAAAATAATTTTAAAACAAAAGTAGACCAATTTGGATAGTCTCCCCGGAGTTTTCTTGATGGTTTCTTGTTTTCAGCTCCCTTTGTGTCGTTAATTAGCATTAAGAATTAAGTGTATGGAAGAAGGGTTATAGACTCAAATCAAACATTGGTTTTTGGTCTTGCATTAGAATGCAAAATTATTTCAGGCAAAATTACATTGTGATTCTTTGACCTACAAAAATGTTGTTTCCAGCTAATGGAATTAAGCACATGATACAGGTATGGAATGCTCCCTTGCATCCCCACTTTATGGCGTGGGCCTTCAGACCCTTCGGGGGAATCACAATGATAGGCTCCAAGATATTTGCCGCCCATTGAAGAGTAGATCAGCCACTTGCCTTATTGAATATTTGTTAAATATTGATTACGCTAGCTGAATTCGGTGGGAATTGAGTTGGTGCAATGTATCTTCTCGCCTTTCACCAATGAGGTCTCGGGTTCAATCCGGCAGGCGGGCTCGTTACGGTGGCTTTTATGTGAATTTTGTTCTCGATTCCATACTCGTTCACATACCAACCCCCCGGTTTTCTCTGGTTACTCCGGCTTTCCTCCTGCTTCTAAAATGAGCTTCTTGATTAAATCTGTTCTGGTATATTGGTTTATATGATGTGCTGAGCGCACTTCATGGCTGCCGCATTGCACAGTTGCCTTGAGCACGTTTACTCCCGCGGAATATGTCGCGTGTTTAAAAAACACATTATTATTATTATTGAATTCAAAGACGTCCTAGCTGATAAGGCTAATGCTTACTCTAAAATTAGAAACGACATTTTGGCAGAGTAATGAATTTTTTTGTTTTCAATTATCTAATTTTTGCATTTATGTTAAAATATTATTGTTCTGATTACCCAACCACGATAATACACATATGAGCTTCATGATACTATAGTAGACTTGATCTGTACTCCAATCATATGCTCAATTCTCTGAACCAAATGGACGGCCAAAAACCACAATATATTGATATGCAGAATTGTACAATTCTGGCACAAGAGGGCTCAAATGCTTTTTGTGGCCCGTCTTTACAGGACTTAACTAAAGCTAGAAAAAGGCGGCCTGAATAATTCAAGCCAAGACAGGCCACATGCACACACCCATCAAAATAGTTCACACTCACTCAACTTCAACAATGTAAGCAATTAGCGGTAATTGCCCCTGCAATGCTTAATGACCCACTCCAAATAGGTACTTCACCCCCTTAACTTTAAGAGGTATGACTTGGCTAGAGCTTTCCACCGAGATGCCAGAGCATCCTCCGCCACACCCACTAGCATCCCAGAGCCATTTCGAGAAGAAACCTGCATGAGTAGACGCCTTGTCTTGCCTGATAGTGACGGAGGCTTCCAGAATTCCAGGGCGATGGACTCGATCAGGAAATCCAATCAGGACTGGATCAGAAATTGGAAACAAGTGCAATGTTTTTTGTTTAGGGTAGTACAAGTGCCATGAGCACTTAATTGATTGGAGTAGGTAGATGTTAACTAGCGTGCAATGTCCCTTAATTTTGAAAGTCAATGTTGTTTTCAGAGTAATAAGCAGATATAAGGAGAAATTGGAACATAATCTGCAATATGAAGGCTGAAACAATACCTCCTCAGGGGTACTGGGTATATGAAGCATTTGCATATCATTGTAACACAGTGAATCATCCACATTACCAATAACCAGCGCATCAATGAGGCAGAGGGGCTCATTCAGATACTTTTAACAAGTGATAAAAAGATCATTATAATTTGATTCAATTTAGACATTTTTTCAGCATCAATGGTGTAATAATCCATTTTGTGAAGACAGCAGTTCGTACATAGTTGATTCCAGACATTAAGATGAATCAATTGTTTCTGCACCATAGATATTCCACCCAAGATTAAATTACATAGTTGGTCTAGACACTTGAATGCATCAGCCCGGCACATTTACCAAAATTAAAGATAAACCTCAAACGGGGGCTGATGAAATTTGGCGGGAGGTGCACGGGAGATCCACTACCAGTCTTATGTTATGGGGCAATTTGGCCAACGGGATACAACGGTTAGAAGAATGCACACTAAAGTTACCTCATCTCCATGCCATTATAATAATTTAAAGCAATGTGATGACCAATACGGATTGTGCAGTCCTTTTGTTACAAATTGCAAAATTGTTGGCATGGTCTAAATGTCAAATACAGATTTTCATCAATTTTGACATTACAAAATGGACAGTGTACACATTTTCAAGATAAACCAAAGAACATTTAAGTTATTCTTGAAAGACTGTGAATTTTTCAATCTAACAGCCTAAAGAAAAAACCTTGACAACAGCAACATATATCAAAACTGATAAAAAATGGCAGTCTATCAAATTAATACAGCCATTAAATATGAAAATCCATGACTTACTTCATTTAATCAATTTTGATTGACATCATGATTTTTTTTTAAATTTTAAAAATAATAGCAAACCCTCGGTGGATCAATCCCGACAACAATATTAAAAAAATAGGACAATGTTCACTTTTTTCATCATGAGTTGCTAAGCGAGCATCAATTCCGGGTCGTGCCAGAAATAGTAGCCTACAGTAGCTTGGTTCACAGACCCCATCAAGCCACTCGACACAAATTTGCATAAAACCTAGACATTCGTCCGCGGCACTTCAAAGGCACTCTGAAAACAGAATAAAAGGCTTCCCTACGAATCTACAAAAAAAAGACCTTTATGTGTGTGACATGAATGAAATATACCGAGGTATCAATTTGAGTCTGTGCATGCACAACATCTTTATTTTAAATACCACCATTTTCATGAAAAATTGTCATTAAATTCTAAGGAAAATTTTTACGGCTTTCAAAGAATCTCCATTGCTAATTAAAAAGTTTGATTTATAAAATTCAAAATTACTCATACGTGTTGTACAGCATAACAGTTATAACAAAGTTCATTCACTCCTACATCTTTGTCAAGTCATAGTGAGGTAATGTGTACATCAGTACATGTATGGTGTCATTTATTAAAATTTTAATATTAAAAGTATACATTTCTTTTAAGAGCTGCCACTGCAAGAAATCCAAAGACGGACAAATTTTTCAATAATGCATAATTAATAATAATCACCAAAACCCTGTTTGTCCTCCAAGTTTTGGTACAAAAAACGCTCTTTAGTGTTTTAGCGAATGTACTCTGCACGATACAAGTATTTGTCTTAGAATCACATCCATCTCCATATGCAGCGTATGCTTAAAAATGCTTTTAAAGTGACAACCATTGGTTGTATGAAGTTCCATCTTTCTGGCAACTAGTTTTGATTCTATGACAAACTATCACTTTAAGTAAACATGTTTACAATTAAAAACAAATTGTTATTTAGCACTGTTTGCACAGCACTCTTAGAGCATATAGTCCAATAATTTTATGATTCAAACCAAAACAAATTGCAAAAGAAACCATTTTCATTTTTTGTTAATGAAATTGTCCATAAATATTATGTTGGAATGCATTATGGGATGGTTTAAATCCCCCTCTGCACACATGGCCACAGGCCAGAATGGACATATTGAGAACTAATTACACCAAGACCCAGAACTCTCTACCCCACTATCTACATTTCCCTTTGGGAGTGTGTGAGGGGCAATTGCACTCAAAAAGACAAAGTCAAACAGATTTGTGCAGTCAATTCAGTCCCAAATGGTAATTGCAGTGATTCAGGTACCCGATACCCACCCAAAAAAAATTACATTGAGTACCTGGGTACATAAGTACCCAGTCCCAGCCCTTATTCTTCAGCTTGGATCTTTTGGATGATCAAGCATGTGTTATTATTTTTGTTTGGGAAATGATATCAGAAGATCAGAAACAAGTCTCTTCGCCGTAATGGCCTGTACGCATAGTGTA
>JAMKCH010046821.1:0-11696 GCA_023653785.1 Ophioderma brevispina
GTTGAGGGAAATAAAAAGATTTAGAGGGGAATCCGGGGAGAGATGGTCACTGAAAGAGAGAGAAAAGGAGAGAGGGGATAAGAACAAATATAGGCCTAGAGTGAGGGGGGAGAGAGAGGATGAGGAAGACAGGCGAGGGAAAAATAAAGAAAAAGGGAATAGTAGTAACTAAACAAACCGGGCAAAAATCAGAGAAGGAAATAAAAAGGCAGGAAGAACTCGAACAAGCGACAGCTGGGGGAAATGTAATTTGTAAGGGTCTTTGGGTGACTGATGAGCGTAACTTCTGGAGGGGTAAAGTTGAGGGATATAGAGAGGGGGAGAGATGGCCATAGAGAAGATGAGATGACAGTCCAGTTATATAATAAATGTTATCAAATTATTCTGAATATATAGGCACAGAGGAGAGAGAGAGAGATAAATTAGCAATAAACCCAAACTATCTTCATAAGATAGCAAAGAAGTATCATTTATTTCACATATTTCACACATATTTAAGTCACAATATTTATGAATATTATAACAATGAATAACTATAAAATGGCTGTCACAATTTTTATGGCACGTCAGCTTCATATAAGAAAGGAGTGTCGTGTCATATTTACAATCTGATGCGAATTTTACTGATACTACATCAGAAAGATCAACCGCACGCCGCCCCGGCGCGGCGGCGGCATGTGCGGTAAGTTCCTTTGAGTTTTTAAATTTGAGCCGTCACATCGCCAAAATATTCATCTGATGCCGCGCCGTTAAAATACTTAAGACTCCAGTTGATGGTGTAACTATTTTAAAACAAATCTATTTTGTTTTTAAACACATTAAGCATTTAAACTGAGTAAACTGGAGCGTCTGTGCAAGTAGTGGCCGACCCCTCGTGGTCGGGAGCGTGAGATATTGCTCAGCAGGCAATAATTATCGCGGTATCAAGGGACCGCCCAATGGACCACCCACAGTTAGCGCCGACATGCGACGCGACGATCGTGCTGCATTGTTTTTGGAAAGAATTTCACGATTCGTTAGTTGAAAATAAGGAATATATTAGGTAGATATTATATTGTTTTTTAATAAATGAATTATGATTTTTCACTATTTCATCATTAAAGTACATTATACTGACTTACTGAGGTGAAAAATGAGCGGATTACTTTGTGTTTAGTGTACGTTTATATCATGCCGACTTGGAGCGTGCTCCACGTGGGCAGAAATTATGCCTCTTCACAATAAATTCATACACACTGATCCCACAATTCCTCGTTCTTTTCGCGCACGACTTAAACGTGTAAGGTATGGTGTGGACATTCTGAACTCTTTTCATCATTAAAATGACATTTTTTCGGGAATGCATTAATATTTTGACTTCATTCAAGAACATTCTAACCAGTTTAATGATTTTCTTTATGATGACCTTGTCTGCTTTTCATAATATCAAGCTTGATGATTTTTTAATAGCTGGCTACTCTAACTTGACTTGCCTGAACCAATAAAACAACTAAGGAATAAGCGTAGACACGTACATGGCGCTATTTCCCGGCTATTTCACATTGGAAGGCCATTTCCAGCAGCCGTTGAATTATTATCGGGATCCCCGATAATAATTATTCTAATTACAAAATTCCTTCGTTTGTGACACACAGACATTTTCGAGCTTAACCATTCTCAGGAATAGTTTACTAGCCAGTTACCAATGCAACTGTGTAAAAAGCTCAATTTTTTTGAAAAATTGGGGGCGCTCTTCAAAAAAATGTGATAAAATTGCTTTAAGTATATGCACGTATACGTGAAAAAAATCATTTACATGTGTATACGTGAAAAATAGTAACTAGGCTATGCGCACATAGACTGTGTGTAAATTCGCCTCTAATCATCTTGTCTTCGCAGACTTCTGCTTGGTGTTTTGAACTTTTCGGTGTAAAGGAGTATACACACACAAAAAAATTACCACTGCTAAATAAACACAGGAAAAGCATTGGCGTAATTATGCAACTCTGTATTATGCATGCAAGCACATACATTGTGTCTTATGCTGAACGCTTTATGTACGCAGCAGGTATCTAATGCGCTGGCCACGATTCTTCTGCAGAAACTGTAGTGTGTGTTACGCTGACGGTAGTGGGTGATCGTTCAATAATTTTCCACTAGTGAACCATAGACAGAAATGAAGGTGCTATACTTTTTTATCACCAAATAGGCAAGACTCTTCACACCGCAAATTGATATAGAATGCGGGCGCAACTGCAAGCACACTGGTGCAGCAGACAGAGTGCTTCATGTATGCGTGGCGCACTCTTGTGGAACGCAGCAAGAGGCATGAAATGTCAGGAGGCGACCTAAAATAACACACTTATAGTTATCAGATTGAAATAAAACTTCGGAAATAAGTAGAAAAGAAGTTGCTATACTCTCCATCATAATTCCTTTTCTCTGCGTCAAGACTACGCCAGAATTCCCGCCAGACAGAACCATGACAACGTGTAAAAGAAATACATAGTCTGCGCGTTACACGCAGCAACTCCGCGCGCGTATGTAGACACCTGTTTCAGAAAAGGAATTGTGACAGCGACTAGTATAATGACAATCGTACCAAAAACCCAAATCGACCATCCCAGCACAAAATGACTTTATCAGCTGTTTCCGGGAAATGAGTAGTTGCGACTTTGTCTGGGTTTCGTGGGAGCAGGTCACATATTTGCAATCAGATTTATTGGGCCTTCATAAATTTGATGTGTGGGCAGAAATCACAATTTGTTTGTCATGTACTGCATAAAAGAATGATGTTAATGAAACCAATATCTCAAATGAATGATTGCAGTAGTCAACCCAAAATGGACCAATATGTCAAACAAGTGATGTTATGCTAACGTTTTGACACTGGTCAGATGGCATCCCAAGGGTTTACAGGTCATTTGGAGAGCCTTTTAAAAAAACCAGGAAAGACTAGGCTTGTTTCAACTCATTTAGATGCATTTTTCATGCTGATTCAGATTATGCCCTGGAAAGTAAATAATTTCAACCTTTTTGAATAAAAAATTGACAAATATTGATCTTTTTAAGTGACTGGAGTCGCCTGTCGTGTTTAAAGGGTTTAGATATCTTCGAGATATCTGCAACCTGACAGTTGGGCTTCCATAAACTGAATGTGTGTGGGGCAGAGATCGCAGTTTGTTGTCACGCACTCCATCTCAGGAATGCTGTTTATGAAACCACTATCTCAAACTGATGATTACAGTAGTCAACCAGTCAACCTAATATGGACCAATTTGACAAACATGTGCTGTTTATGTTATCTTTGAGATATCTGCAATCATTGGGCCTTCATAAATTTGATATGTGGAGCAGAGATCACAATTTGTTGTCATGTACTCCATCCTAGACATGCAGCATAATATAAGAAATGCTGATGATTACAGTAGTTCACCTAAAACGGTCCAATTTGACAAATCAGACTAGTGCTGTTATCTTCTAGATAACCTGCAATCAGACACATGACTAATCTTCCTTAAACTTGATGTGTGGGGAAGTGATCACAATTTATTGTCATGTACTCCATCTCAGGAATGCTGTTTATGAAACCACTATCTCAAACTAATGATTAGAGTAGTCAACCAGTTAACCCAATATGGACCAATTTGACAAACATGTGCTGTTTATATTGTCTTTGAGATATCTGCAATCATTGGGCCTCCATAAATTTGATATGTTGAGCAGAGATCACAGTTTGTTGTCATGTACTCCATCCTAGACATGCAGCATAATATAAGAAATGCTGATGATTACAGTAGTCCACCTAAAATGGACCAATTTGACAAATAAATGCTGCTATGTTATCTGTTCATGATATTTGTAATCAGACACATGATTTATTTGGCCTCCATAAATTTATTGTGTAGGACAGAGATCACAATTATTTTGTTCTCATGTACCCCATCGTAGGCATGCTGTATATGAAAACAATATCTCACACGAATATTTGCAGTAGTCAACCAGTCAACCCAATATGCACCAGTTTGACAAACAAGTGCTGTTATCTTTGAGATAACCTGCAATCTCAGACACTACTGATCTTCCAAAAACTTGATATGTGGGGAAGTGATCACAATTTGTTGTCATGTACTCGAGTCCATCTTAAACATGCAACTTACAAGACCAATGTTTTATGCTGATAATTACACTTGTCAACCCAAAATGGACCAATATGACAAACAAGTGATGTTATGTTGAGATATCTGCAATTGGACAAAATTTGTTGTCAAGTACTCCATCCTAGGGAAAGACTTCCATATGTACCCCCCTCTTATATATTTACATGATACAAAATTTATTTTAATTTTGGCCTTGTTTAATAAAAAACGGAATAAACAGCTAAAATAATTAAATTTTATGTTGAATGTAAATATATGAGAGGGGGTACATATGGAAGTCTTGCCCATCCGAGACATACAGTAGTCCACCCAAAATGGACCAATTTGACAAATAAATGCTGCTATGCTATCTGTTCATGATATTTGCAATCAGACACATGATTTATTTAGCCTTCATAAATTTATTGTGTAGGACAGAGATCACAATTATTTTGTTTTCATGTACCCCATCGTAGGCATGCTGTTTATGAAACCAATATCTCAAACAAAATGATTGCAGTCAACCAAATATGAACCAATTTGACAAACAAGTGCTGTTATCTTTAAGATAACCTGCAGTTGGACACATGACTGATCTTCCAACTTAAATGAGAACCTGTACTATAATAACTTATACAATATATACTATAAAATAATTATATTATCACATATCGAGTGGTTTCATCGAAAAAACAGAATAATATTAACCATAACAATGAATTAAAAGAATGTAGTCTGCGCATGTGCTATTTAAAAATTGGGCTAGTGTATAACATGCTATGCGATACCGCCGGCACATTTACGTCATACTTGCCATAGAAAATACACCTGAAAGTGTCACATGTGAAGGTGTATGATGCTACTGTGCCGTCCGTATTGCATAACACATATACATATCCCATCTACACTAGCGCGAATTTAAAATAGCGCATGGTCAGACAAAATCTTTTTAATTTATTATGATGGTTAGTATAATTCCGTTTTTTATGAAACCACTCGATATGTGTTCAATAATTATTTTATAGCGTATATTTTAAAAATTATTATCTGTACAGGATTTCCTTTAAGAGATCAATGTCTTACTTATGCTGATGATTACACCTGTCAACCCAAAATGACCAATATGACAATCAAGTGATGTTATGTTGAGATATCTGCAATTGGTCTAAATGATTGACTTAACGTGTGGGGCAGGTATCAAAATTTGTTGTCAAGTACTCCATCCTATAGACATGCAGCTTAAGATAAGAAATGATGATGATTACAGTAATTCACCTAAAATTGACCAATTTGGCAAATAAGGCTAGTGCTGTTATCTTCTAGATAACCTGCAATCAGACACATGACTAATCTTCCATAAACTTGATGTGTGGGGCAGTGATCACATTTTATTGTCATGTACTCCATCTTAAACATGCAACTTATGAGACCAATGTCTTATGCTGATGATTACACTTGTCAACCCAAAATGGACCAATATGACAAACAAGTGATGCTATGTTGATATATCTGCAATCGCGGACAAAATAATTGATATGGAAGCCCATAAACTTAATGTGTGGGGCAGATATCACAATATGTTGTCAAGTACTCCATCTTAAAGGTGCATTTCATGATTCCAGCACCTTCTGTTTTATTAATTGTTCACTAGATATCCTTGAGAAAAAGCTTATTTTACATTATTTGAGTTGATTCAGATCTTTCAGTTTTGTGCTATGAACAATTGCTTGTTTCCCACTATCCCATAGGCCACTGTGCCGTAATTTCTGTCCGTTTACAGACAGAAAATACAAAGTTGCGAATTTCTCACAGATATGACCAAATTTGCACATATGATTTGGTACACATCCATTAATGAGGCTAATGGTTCAGATGATATAAAAATCTCAACTTTTTTAAGCAAGTCGGGGGACAAGGTTGTGGATCATGAAATGCCCCTTTAAGATTTCTATTTATGAAACCAGTATCTCAAACGGATGTGTACAGTTAATGTCAACCAGTCGACCCAAAATGGACCAATCTGACAAACATGCTGTTTATGTTATCTTCAAGATATCTGCAATCATTGGGCCTTCATAAATTTGATATATGGAGCAGAGATCTCACAATTTGTTGTCATGTACTCCATCATAGACATGCAGCTTAACATAAGAAATGCTGATGATTACAGTAGTCCACCTAAAATGGACCAATTTAACAAATAAGACTAGTGCTGTTGTCTTCTAGATAACCTGCAATCAGACCCATGACTGATCTTCCATAAACTTGATGTGTGGAGCAGTCATCACAATTTATTGTCATGTACTTAATCTTAGACATGCGGCCTACGAGACCAATGTCTTATGCTGATGATTACACTTGTCAACCTAAAATGGACCAATATGACAAACAAGTGATGTTATGTTGAGATATCTACAATTGGACAGAATGATTGATTGGGTTTCCATAAACTGAATGTGTGGGGCAGATATCACAATTTGTTGTCAAGTACTCCATCTAAGGATTGCTGTTCATGAAACCAGTACCTCAAACGGATGATTGTAGAAGTCAATCAGTCAACCCAATATAGACCAATCTGACAAACAAATGCTGTTATTTTTTAGATAACCTGCAATCAGACACATGACTGATCTTCCATAAACTTGATGTGTGGAGCAGTCATCACAATTTATTGTCATGTACTCCATCTTAAACATGCAACTTATGAGACCAATGTCTTATGCTGATGATTACACTTGTCAACCCAAAATGGACCAATTTGACAAGCATTGTCTTATTATGTTATTTTTGAGAGTTATCTGCAATCAGATGCATGGTAGATTGGGCCTCCATTAATATGATGTGTGTGGGAGATATCACAATTTCTTGCCATGTACTTCATCATAGATATTCAGCATATGAGACCAATGTCTTATGCTGGTGGTTACAGTAGTAAACACAAAATGGACCAATTTGACAAGCAAGTGATCTTAAGTTAAAGGTGCAACGAGAGATTTCAAATAACAGGTGTCCCGAAAAAATGTGAAAAGTCTGATTTTGGCACTGGTGTAAAGCTTTATATCAAAAACATCACCATCTGTAAGGATTAAGCTGAGAACTGTTTCTTTGGTACAAAAATTGTGAAATTTCTATTTTTGTATAGGAGCAAATACGAAATTCAGCCTATGTTTTCTATTGAAGTATAAGCATATAAAAATCACCTTTGTTTTCACTTTTAAGGCAATACTGTACCAAAATACAAAAAAAAGGTAAAAACAAATAATTTGAGGAGTGTCTAAGTATAGGAAAATAAACTACATATGTCACCTACGGGTGTTCTCAAAATCTCTCGTTGCACCTTTAAGATGTCTTTGAGATATCTGCAATCAGACAAATGATTGATTGGGCCTCCATAAACTTAATGTGTGGGGCAGATATCACAATATGTTGTCACACACTCCACCTTAGGAATGCTGCTTATGAAACCAATATCTCAAACTGATGATTACAGTAGTCAACCAGTCAACCCAATATGGACCAATTTGAGAAATAAGTGCTGGTTATGTAATCTTTGCGATATCTGCAATCATTGGGCCTCCATAAACTTGATATGTGGGACAGCGACCACAATTTGTTGTCATGTACTCCTAGACATGCAGCTTATGAGACCAATTATCTTATGCTAATTATTACAACAGTCAACATAGAATGGACCATTTTGACAAACAGGTGCTGTTATAGCATGATTCTTTTATTCATGTCACTTCATTAAATTGACAATTCCATTAAAGGCACTATCAGTGATTTGCTAAATCAGAAAATTGAAAAAATCATAAAAAATCAGACTTCTGCATTTCTGTAACAAGTGTATCCTAACCTCCCCTACAAGTGCTAAGACTGAAAGCAACCTAGTAAGGACAAAATCATGCATTTTAGTCATTACAGACACTTACTACAACACATAATTAAATAGAGATTCATATCTTTGAACACTGCTGTTTTCATTTTTTGTGTTTTCAGTTGCAAAAAAGTAACTTATGAGAATTCTACAGACTTGTCATTCAATTATAAGCTATTTCTGGAAATTTCAAATACTTTGATTCTTTTGGGTGAATCACTGATAGTGTCTAATTCTGAAAGGCTGCATGCTTTATCCAGGAAAATCTGCAGCTTTAACGTTGTGTTGAATCAGGCCGAAATGTTTGCATGGCACTATTGAGTTTGACATTATATGATTTAATCTGCTCATTGATGTGAAGCAGTGACCTATGTCAATGTACAATAAAGAAACATGTGGTATGCGCCTTTTGATGGAGTGAATGCACCAACATTTTATGTGGTAATTTTTTATTTCGCTGAAGTAGAGTGCCAGTCGGCAACCTCCCAAATGACCTTCTGTGCTGGTCGGTGGGACCAAGTGCCGGTCATGTCCGACCTGCCTCCGACCGGCGTAGCTGTATCCCTGCTGGTGAATATCCCAGATTTTAAGCATGATATTGTGCACCATGATCAATACAGTTTGACCTCAAAAACAAACATTATTGATCTTTGTTTATTCTGTACTGATGTAAACCACAATCAGCTGTTTAGTGTAGATTTTGAGATGCCATCGCTGTATGTCTATTTGCGGGAGATGGTATGACAAATTTCCACAAATACTTCATTTTTTTTCACTATTTGGTGGTTTGTTTCTATGGTGAAGCAGTTATATGGTATTGTACACACTTAAATAGGTCAAGTTTTCTTTGAGGGTCTGCTACTGGTATCCTGGTAACCAGTACTACCTGTTCCAGGGCCGAGTTGGCAGCGACTAAACTGTCACCCCATCGGGTTTCTAATGAAATCCAATGAGGAGGGTAGCTGATTACCCTGATAGAACTAAAAAGAAGATCTACCAACAAGGGCGTCAGCTTTGGAGAGCTAATGGCTGCCATCCAGCACATTGACGTCAGAAGGGGCATTCGGTCAATTATCCTTTGCTCCAATAAATCCTCACACAGCAGTATTGCTGTAAATATGAGGTGTATCTGGCCACCCCCGTTAGCGGGGACAACACAGGATTTAATACTTTGGTTTTACTACCACTATTAAATGCATTTGCACATTTTTCTATTCTCTCCCATTATCGCTGCTAATCCCTTTAACTACAATTGTTTTCATTTAACAGGTGTTGGCCAATGGAAGCCCATTGAGTGTGGGCAGAGAGCAGCAGGTTATAACAGTGTAGCCCATATCCTTAAGCCGTGCTGTTATAGATTGACTGGGGAGTGTACATTGACTACACATCAACATTGCACTTTCCTGGGTGGGTACTACCATGCAAAGGGACCAGAGCATTGCAGCAAGGTAATCACCTATTATGATTACAGTGATTTGAGTGATGTGATACTTTTTATTATATCATGATTCCAGTGATTTGAGCCATGTGATTTTATTATATCATGATTCCAGTTGATTTGAGCCATGTGATATTTTATTATATCAGATTACCGTGATTTGAGTGATGTGATACTTTTTTATATATCATGATTCCAGTGATTTGAGCCATGTGATACTTTTTATTATATCATATACAGTGATTGAGCTATCTGATACTTTTTATTATATTTATGATTACAGTGATTTGAGCGCCATGTGATCTTTTCTTATATCATGATTACAGTGATTTGAGCCATGTGATCTTTTTATTATATCATATTAATGATTTGAGTGATGTGAATACTTTTAATATTACATCATGTTAAGTGATTTGCAGCATGTGATATAGTTTATTATATCATGAATTCAGTGATTTTTGAGCCATGCGATACTTTTTATTATATCATGATTCCAGTGATTGATCATGTGATAGTATAACAATATATACTGACATGAGAGACTCTGTAAACTATGGACCCCAGTTACTGCAAATGTGCTATTTTGCTGAGGGGCGCAGCCCCGAAGCAAAATAGCACTATTGCAGTCACCGAGGGACCATAGTTTGAACAGGAGGCTCGAATAAAGGCAGTATATATTTGTTTTATAAGTCATTCATATATTCTTTGTTCATTGATTGGTTAAAAGATTTTATAACAATGAGGTAAAAATTGAGATTTCGCCTAGCCTAGCCTGCCCTAGCCTAGCTAGGCACTCCAACAATGGACCCATGCCGGCAGTCCAATATTGCGTGTTTGTCGTCACCTACTTATTACACCTACCCATCAACATGGACAGGCTGTTCTTAATCTGCTTTTATAGTGTCACACTTTCATGTCATTTCTTGAATCACTTAACAGCTGGAATATTGGCTGATTTTGTTGCCGTACCGTCACTCACTACATTTTCGCGTGTAGCCATGTTGACAATTTGTTTTGATGATGCTACACAGGGCTGACAATGTGCTAAAATTGGAAGCCTTAAATAGTTCTTTTTGGAGCCGTATAGTTTCTTTGAGAGCGTAATAGTTCTTTTAGAGTAGCCGGAATAGTCTTTTCTGCAGAATGGTATGTTATATTTGATCATGTGGTCCACTTTAACGCCATCAATGAACAAGAATATTGAAGACGTAATAATAATTTGTATTATATCATGATTTGTAAGTGATTTGAGCCATGTGATCGTTTTTACTATCACATGCTGGCTTGAAATACAACAGTGATATCATGATATAAAACCAATATTGAATGCTATATTTTGTGCAATGTAACAATAATTACCGTAGCACTCATGGTATAAGCCCCACCACCCCCAAAAGGAAGATTTTACTTCAAAATAGGGTTTGGGCTTATACCCGGGGAGTGGCTAGAAGTTGGGAGCA
Organism: Ophioderma brevispina; assembly: GCA_023653785.1. Classification (NCBI taxonomy): domain Eukaryota; kingdom Metazoa; phylum Echinodermata; class Ophiuroidea; order Amphilepidida; family Ophiodermatidae; genus Ophioderma; species Ophioderma brevispina. The sequence goes on from JAMKCH010046821.1 coordinate 10,894, forward strand.
AACATTAGATACAATTGCAATATCAAATCAAAGTATATTATTCACCAGACGTCCCATTATGTACCTTTATAAGTGTAGCAGATATTTCAAACTAAAATAAAAGTTCAATTTTCCCATCACTTTCCAATTTCCTCAAAGTAATTATAGCAAACAGCCATCCCAATGCCTTGGGCCCTACTTTGATGGCTCTATATTGTTCTCTTAATGTCAAAATTCCTCACCTGGGCTTATCCCCACCCGAGTGTATACTAGCTCCTGTATTTTCTTTAAAAATTGGGGGTGGGCTTATACCCGAAGGTGGGCTTATACCCGGGTGGTTACAGTATATCATTCAGTCAAATCGTGACTATTTTTCCGTTCTACTAACTCGCTTCATCACCTCGTAAAATTGAAAGTTTGTAAATTTGACCCTCATGATATAACTTTTAGCTATCATGCTCTTAGCATTCCAACTTTGTATATATTTTGATGGCTTGAGGTGGATACATTAACAGATGCACAAGCTATAACAATATTTCATGGTTTAAATACAAGAAGTGCAATTTTTAAGTATGTACAGCAGTATATTCCTGATATTCTGTTATTACCCTCAAAAACCATTCAACATGATTATGTTATCTAATATGGCAGTTGACTTGACTAGCATCCAACCATAAGGAGTTTCAACACATCTTGAATCGTAAGGCCTACATCTATATATGTAGTTACCCAGTCAGTAAAGGGATAAACAGTGATTGTTCTGGAAAATCTTGAAGATATTGTAAAATCCTTATATTGGTATTTTTGGTAGTGTACATACCCTG
>JAMKCH010046822.1:0-23760 GCA_023653785.1 Ophioderma brevispina
GAGCCATTCAAGACATCGTGGGCCGCAATGCATCAGGAACTCCGATGGCATGTTATCAGGGCCCTGGGCCTTTCCGCTCTTAAGTTGGCTGATAGCAGAGGTGGGCTCATCTAGTGAGAATGGTGTTGAAAGTGACCCGTCCACGCCGGGGCTCGACGAAGTTTGGTGATCTCTTTTTTATCAGAGTGAGTGTGATCCTTGAAACGACCATTTGCGAGGAGTTGCTCAGTGATGGAGTTGGCAGACACAGGACATTTCGATGGTTTGGAAACTCTGCCTGTGAGGCGGTTTATAGTCTTCCAGGCCTTCCTGCTAGAATGAGTGAAATCAATTCCCTGGACCGTCTCCTCCCAGCGCTCACGACGTTTCCTGTCCAAACAGTTTGTCAGATCTGAAACCTTGGATGTCGCTTCTTCCCCGGGTTTAGAATTCAAGAATTCATTGTAAAGTGCATCAAATTCCTCATCCCAGGATGGGACATAACTGCGACGACAACCACGTGGGATGGTCTTCTTTGCTATCTTAATAAAGAGTTTACATAGTGCTGCGTAAGAATTGTCCAGGTTGGAGGAGGTTGGTGTCGGGAGTTTGGGCACTTCTGAATCCACCAGGTGTTTAAACTGGTCCCAGTCTGCCTTGCGGAAGTTTCACCTTTTCACTGTCTTTTTTGGTACAGACTTAGCGAGGCTCTCCTGAGCGATCAGTGATGGTCTATGTTGAGATTTCGGAAAGCGGTCGATAACAGTGCGGTAAATAGACATGGCGTCCATATTTACAAATGCAAGGTCGGGATTTGAGGTTGTGTTCCACCTTCCAGAGTAGAAACTGTCTGGTTGCTTGGGATCGTTCAAAAGTTGTACGCCGGATTTGGAAGGCCAGTCCTCTAGGGTGGCTCCGTCAGCCTTGGTATTTCTGTAGCACCAGGTAATGCTATGACTCTTGACTCTTGAAGTCGCCAGCGTAGATGCAAGGTGCACCGTAAGTAGGTATAGAATCTACTTGAGGCCAGGAGTTAGGTGGCTTGTAGACATTGATGACGTGGACATCTACAAATTGGGTCGTTGCCTATTCCAGGATCGAGTCTGCAGGTGAGGTTGCAATGTGTTTCCATTGAGTTGTGTTTCTAACAAAGGTGGCAATCCCGTGGATAGCGCTCTCGGTGTGTGCAGCTAGAGTATAGCCACAAATTTTCAGGATGGAACTGCCAATTGTCATGGTTGTGTGTGTCTCTTGAAGGAGAATCGCAGTGACTTTGTGCGTTTGTGTAAGATGTCCAATGATGTTGTCTAAAAGCATAAATGAGGTGTCTATACCTAGGTTTTTGGGGTCAACAAACACAATCAGCATATAGGAAAAACGATCAAATGCACCCTTCCTTGATTTTCAAAATAGTATGCACTATCTGCATGAAATTGTACTTCAAACTTCGTCCCCCTCAACCATTTTAAAGGTGTTGGTTAAGACCTCCTTAGATTTCTTAGTTACAAAGCCTCTGACCTTTTTGATTTTGGTAAAGGTGGATTGGTATAAGTCTCCTCTTTCAATTGATATCAAAAGCATTCCAATAGTCCTCCAACTGACTTCATAGTAATGTTTTAATAAAGTAATAATCATGGGAAACTTGATTTCTCCGATTGTTGCTAAAATAAGCCAATTTCTATTTTGAGTTAAAAATACAGGAATGTGTGATTTTGTTCGTTTTTGGGGTGATTATGAAAGGAAAATCAAGTTTTGTAACATACACAGGAGGTATTACGTAATAAAGCATATATATTTTTGATAGAAGTGAAAAAGAAAAATATTATAAGGTGGCAACCATCCCCTTCCTCCAAAAGCTGGCCGGATGAAAACCTTGTTAACAGTGGTAAACACCCCCACCTTCCTCCCCCAGGAAGACGAAGGTTACCTCATACCTTCAATGGTGGACTTTGCCACTCCTATGAGGCTAGGAGTCCCATTCAGCCTACCTGTGACCTATCAAACACGCTGAAAATGGATGCGTTTAAACACCCTGACGACGGATGCGTTTAAGTTGGGGGGGGGGCTCACCTCCTATCTCTTCGTGGGCAGGCCGCCGACCAGCCTCCGTGGCTCGTCACCACATAAACGTCCTCGAGTTGTTTGCCGTCTTTCTGGCATTGCGGCACTGGCTATCCCCGTGGTCAGGGGGGAGGTAATTGTTGTCCGCTGTGACAATATGAAGGTGGTGACATATAAACAAGGAAGGGGTGTAATCAGTCCCAGCCTATGCAGGGAGATTCTTCGGCTATTCGGGTGGTGCCGAGATTGGGACATTGGGCTGATCGACTCCCGTGTTTCGGGAGTGGACAATGGTAATTTGTGGACAGTCTCCCTGGAGGGTCCCTAATCCCAGACACAGCCAGAAGTCAGAGGGCCGTCGGTGGAGTGGCAGCTCTACTTTGCAGTGTGCCGCACAATCTTCTAGATAGTGGACCGTCCACACATGGATCTGTTCGCCTCAGTCATGAATCGACAGGGAACAGGCCATCTTCCAAAGGGAGGGGCCTAGTAAGAGGTCCTCCAATCGACGCGTTCGTCCCAGAGTGCACCACCCATGCTCCGAACCTGTCTGGTGCATTTCTGTAGACTGTACACTGAGGTGGGACTTTCTGAACCGGCTGCCATGCTCACTGCCACAGGCCAGACCCGTAAAGGGCTCGGTGATGGCATGACCGTTTAAGTCTTGTCCAATCTGGTGAAGGGTATGTTTACGGATCGTCCCCGGTTCGTAGCCTTGTTCCGGAGTGGGATTTGCCATTGGTCTTGCAATTCTTGGTGTCGAAACAGTTTAAACCCAACCGAAAGATAGTCTTCTGGAACTTCCTAGTAGCTGTGGCTTGTGGCTGAGGCTTGTGGCCATAGGGGATTCGGATATACATGCCTTGTCTACGGACGAGGCCCACCACCGCTTTGAGCACAAGGAGGTCTCTATTCTTCCACATGTAGGCTTTTTGGCCAAGAATCAGACTCTTTCTTTCACCCCGAAACCGGTGTTGCAGACAGCTCAGAGAAGCCTGCAGCAAGGGATACATTGAGCCAGCTGGATTTCCTCAGTCATCTGAAATGCACACAAAAACACCATGATTGGTTGACTGGCTTCTTGGTTAGGCCATATGATGTTCGAGCTCACGCTTCCTCCTGGGCCTTCTATAAAGAGGCCTTCATCCCGGACATTTTGGACAATGTCGGTCGGAGTTGTACTTCCGCCTTCCAACAAGTCTATTTGAAGCATTGTGTTAGTCAAGCAGAGAGGGGTGTCGCCGTCCAATCCTTATTGGCTTAGTAGCATCTTGAACCAGGAGCATTAGGCGACTATGGGTGGGGCGTTGACAGGGGTTGCGTTGGCGTTGGCTACCTTCTGCAACCTTCTTCCGCCACCGATTAAGCCATGCAATGGTATTCTGTGTAAAAGTAAGGTTGTGGAAGGAAGCTAGCACCAGTACAGTGTATTTCCCTCTCAGGATTGAGAGGGCGATACACTTGAGTGTGATACCTACCCTCCACGACCTTATGGCGCTCACGCAATTTGTTATTCTCTACCTACAAGGAGGTCGTTGGAAGGTTTTGTCTGGGTTTGTTTTTGTGGGTTTTTTTGTGAGAGAAACATTTTGCTGAAGGGCGAATCACAGCGCCGCTTGATGTGGTCCGTGATATTAGGTGCTTGCCATGTCCCGACTATTTCGGGAGTTGGCTCATTTAGCAGTGGTAATGGGGTTTTTAATAGTAACCAAATGAAATATTTATGCAAAAGGTCTATCACTAGTACCACACTATTGAATCACACAGGACTCATCAGTTCGAGGATATGTCCAAGAACAATATTCTCTGATTTGACAATAATAGTGTAGCTGTTTTCATTATTATATATATTAAGGTCAAATATTGTTGTTTAAAGAGACATGAGGAGATTTCCAGAAAGAAGCGCCCCCAATTTTTGTCGAACTCCAGTTTTTTGCATATTTGGAATGCTTACCAATGTATTAGATTACACCTGAAATGAATAAGCCGAATACGCCGTCTTTATATAGAAAGATGTTGATTTAGTACTTTCTGTCGTGCACGACAGAAAGTCAAAGCATGGTGGTCTATGGGGACGATTACGATAGCAGGCAAGTTCAAAACAAGGTTTGCGGTTTTCCTTTGTACTTGTTTGTTCAATAAGCCTTCGAAACGTTCTCGGTAGGTGGTCTACAACCGATTCCATTAAATTTGAGAGAAATTCGTATCCTAAATAAATCTCCTCCTGTCACTTTAATATTTGTACAGACTGACGAATTGGCTAATTCACGTTGAGAAAAACTTGTAAAAATTTGGATTAAAAGTGCTTTCTATGCTGAAAAGCAATGATGGCTGCGTCTGTAAGCCTAAAAAAATATGTTTATTGTTTTTATTGACACCAATTGGCTGAGCAGGTATGACCCATCACATGCCTTTAACCTTGAATATCTGACCAACCAGCAACTAGAAGGCCGAACAAATTTTTCCATAATTATTCATATATATAGGCCTACCAAAATATACAAAAAGTCCTTTAATTAGAATTTGTTCAAGGTTACATAGGACATGTGTAACATTAAGCCTCTAATATTACGGTCCTCCTAAATTTGTTATTCTCCACCCTAAAGAAGGTTATTTCAAGGTTTTGTTTTTATTTTTTTGGGAGAAAAACATTTGGTGGAGCAAGGGCGAATCACTGCGTCATGTGATGCAGTTTCAGGAGTTGGCTTATTTTCAACAGTGGTAATGTGGCTTCTGATGTGGTCCAAATGAAATATTTGTTCAAGAATGGTTAATTACTTTAGTTATCATCAATATCCACTGATTTTACAAAAGTATTTTGGCTGTTTTCATTATAGATTATGGTCAATGTTTTGGTTTATTTGATACTTGTACAGACTGACGAATTGGCTAATTTATGTTGAGAAAACGTGGAAAAATTGATTAAAAGTGCTTTCCATGCTGAAAGATAATGATGACTTCATTTGTAAGCCTCACGACTGTTTTTATTGTATTTATTGACCCCCAAAACATTGGTATAGACACCATCTTTTTGCTTCTAGGCCAATTGGATGAGCAGTTATAACCCATCATAGGCCGTATAAAGGTCGTTGACCTTTGACCTTGAATATTTGACCAACGCAGCAACTAGAAGGCGGGACAAATTTTTTGGTAGTTATTCATATATAGGCCTACCGGAATATACAAAGAGTCCTTTTATTAGAATTTTTTCAAGGTTGTATAGGACATGTGTCATATTACGTCTCTACTATCACGCAACATTAGTTTCACGCTTTATTCCGCTATTGTCTATGGAGCCCGGATTATGGCTTCCGCCGGACTCCCGGGGGGGGGGGGGGGCACTTGTATTCAAAGGTGGATATGATGCGTGAACAAGAAAACGCGTAAAAAGGGTATTTTTTTCCAACAGGCGATGTACGCGCGTATATTGATTAGGGTGTCAAAAACAGCAAAATGTGGAAAAAAGGGTATGGTTTTTTTTTTCTTAATCCTGAAATTGTGATGTATGTGTTAGGGTATTTAATACTCAAATTCAGCAGAGATAAAAAATATTGTAACTCAAAACAAGATAATAAAGGGTATATTAGCGACAAAATGCATTGCTTACTTGTTTAAGCTAGCAAAAACTGACAAAAATACTTCTTTAGTGTAGCAAAAACAGACAAAAATACTTGTTCAGGGTATGTTTTGTAGTCGGTGGAAATACTTGTTTAGGGTGCATTTTGGAAGTCCATGTTCACGCATCATATCCACCTTTGAATACAAGTGCCCCCCTCCCGGGGCCGGACTATAGTTGCTTTCACACCGGTACAGGATGTGTTCGCGTACGGCGGTCCGGTAATACGTATATCCTGTTTCTAAAATTGAACTTGAAAAAAAAGGTTGGCGTAAATTGAATGAATTAAATCAGCGTTTGAAAATTTCTCAAGACTGGAATAATACTGGAATAATAGAGGCATTGTGGGAAAAGGGATGCGGCCCGTAGCGATTGCGTATTCACTTTTCCGTGTTTGCGAGTACCGACAAAAACGTTCAATTTTCTCGCTAGGTTCTATAGGTTCAGACCCAATTACGATACATATTCAAAACAAAACATAGTAACGGACACTCTGATGCAAATATCTTCATAGAACCCTTAGCTTCGTTTTCCGGAGATATTTGTGATTTAGTTTCATTTGCATGCATTTGCTATGACGGACTGATAACGTTAATATAGATAATATCTTTCGCAGTCTGTTACACAGACTACACACTTCCGGACCGCCGTAGTTCTTGTTGTAATGCTGTTTGTGATTTTGTGCCTGTTCTTGTTACTTTTACTTTGTTGGAAAATTGTTATTTTGGTTGTTTTTCTCTTTTTTATGTTTAACGGTTACCTGAATGTTTAATGAACCTAATTTATTTAAGTTATTTATTGGTTCATACGCGTGGTAACAATTTTAACCCTCGTCTTACCAAGGGCCCCGGGGGGGGGGGGTTTACCCCCCTACTGAACTTTGCTCCGGTGCGCTAAAATGATAAAAGCTTGCGTAAAAAGCTTCCGGGTAATCGTTTTCTCATCCTTTCCGGTCATTTTAGCGAAAAAAATGTGAAGGTAGCACCTTCACCGGGGTTAAGGTATGCCGTCAAAGTCGAAGGGTACGGGGGGTGGTTGCCACCCAAGAATATTTTATTGTACATTTTTGAAATTATTATGCATAGCATTGCTCTAAAACTCTATATTTATGTAAAACTAGTCAGTTGCCATCATTTAGAGCTGAAAACCGCATGAAAATCCGATATTCCTAACTTTAAAGCAAAATCGGATTTTCGCCTATTTTCTGTGGAAAATGCCAATTTGGCCAACTCGCGGACATTATGACGTCATTGTGACGCCATACTAGGTATGTTGGTACTTATTTTGGTATCAATGGAAAGAGGAGGACCATAGCTATCCATTGGAATCAAAATCATAAGCATCGGGTGCTTTATAACAAATTCTAAACGCGGGATGGTAACCCCCCCCCCCCCCCTTGGTAAACCGTGTTACAAAAACAGGCTTGGTAAGACGAGGGTTAAAGGCTGACTCCAGGGGGGTTAGGACACGACCTGCTCGATTTGGGCATTAGGGATATACACGGTAATTTTGGGAATTGATACGTGCATTTACTATGGCAGTCTCTGTCTCCGTTTTTGATTTTTTAAGGATACAAATTTCTCTCAAATTTCACTGGATAGGTTGTAGACCACCTACAGAGAACGTTTCGTAGGTTTATTGAAAAAAAAAAACAAGAACAAAAGAAAACCGCAAACCTTGTTTTGAACTTGGCTGCTATCGTAATAGACTGTCCCACAGTCTCGGCTCTGTCTTCGAATTCAGGGCACAGTAGGTTCAATTAAAGAGACATGAGGAGATTTCCAGAAAGAAGCGCCCCCAATTTTTTTCGAAACCGGGTTTTTTGCATATTTGGAATGCTTTCCAATGTATTAAACTGAAGTGAATAAGCCGAATACGCCGTCTTTATGTAATAAGATGATGATTTAGTACTTTCTGTCGTGCACGACAGAAAGTCAAAGCACGGTGTTCTATGGGGACAATTACGATAGTCAGGCAAGTTCAAAACAAGGTTTGCTGTTTTCCTTTGTACTTATTTGTCCAATAAACCTTCGGAACCTTCTTGGTAGGTGGTGTACAATCGATTCTGTGCAATTTGAGAGAAATTTGTATCCTAAAAAAAATCTCCTCCTGTCACTTTAACATAAAATCGAACTTATTTATTTATTTGGAATTGCACTCACAAACACGATGCATCCAATGTATATACAAAATAAATAAAAAAACTAAAATCATGTTAGAATGCTCGAACAAACCACTCCAAAGCTAGTCCAAAGTCAGTCTGAAGAAGCTTCCAGATTGGTAGCGATACATCACAAAAATGTGAGTAAAAACAACATCATTTTGGGAATTGATCAAAAGGAATCTGTGCACAAATGTTTACGGAGAAAGAAGTGCCCGGCCGAATACGCCGTCTTTATGTAATAAGATGATGATTTAGTAGTGTCTGTCGTGCACGACAGAAAGTCAAAGCATGGTTTTCTATGGGGACGATTACGATAGCAGGATAGTTCAAAACAAGGTTTGCGGTTTTCTTTTGCACTTTTTCGTTTGAAAATTTCTCAAGACGGATAATTCCTGGAATAATAGAGGCCTTGTGGAAAAAGGGAATGCGGCCCGTAGCGACTGTGTGTTCACTTTTCCGTTTTTGCGAGTAAAGAACGTGACCAAAAAACGTGTCAATTTTTCCCATCGCTAGGTCTATAGGTTTCACTACCAAATTACTATACATATTCAAAACAAAAACATATAACGGACACTTGATGAGCAACTATCTTCATAAGAACCCTTAGCGTCGTTTTTCCGAGATATTGTGTGATGTAGTTTCAATTTTGCATGCTTTTGCTATTACGGACTGATAACGTTATATAGATAATATCTTTCGCAAGACTGTAACAACAGACTACACACTTTCCGGACCGCCGTAGTTCTTGTGGTAATGCTGTTTGTGAATTTGTTGCCTGTTCTTGTGTACTTTTATTTGTTGGAAAATTGGTATATATTTTGGTTGTTTTTTCTCTTTTTTATGTTTAAAAAAAACGGTTACCGGAAATGTTTAATGAACCTATTTGATTTAAGTTATTTATTGGTTCATACGCGTGGTAACAATTTTAACCCTCGTCCTTTACAGGGCCCCGGGTGGGGGTTTTACCCACCCCACCGCCCTACTGACTTTTGCTCCGGTGCGCTAAAGATAAAAGCTTGGCGTAAAAGCTTCGGGTATCGTTTTTCTCATCCTTGTCCTGTCATTTTAGCGAAAAAATTTGAAGGGAGCAACCTTCACAGGGGTTAAGGTATGCCGTCAAAGACACAAAGGGTACGGGGGTTGGTTCCACCCAAGAAGATTTTATTGTACATTTTTTGAAATTATTATGGCCATAGCATTGCTCTAAAAACCTATATTTAATGTAAAACTAGTCAGTTGCCATCATGTTAGAGCTGAAAACCCGCATGAAAATCCGATATTCCTAACTTTAAAGCAAAATCGGATTTTTCGCCTATTTTCTGTGGAAAATGCAATTTGCAACTCGCTACGCGGACATTATGACGTCACTTGTGACGCCATATACTTGGTATGTGACTTATTTTGGTATCAATGGAAAGAGGAGGACCATAGCTACCATGAATCAAAATCCATAAGCATCGTGTGCTTTTATAACAAATCTAAAACAAACGCGGGATGGTAACCACCCCCCCCCCCTTGGTAAAGCCGTGTTACAAAAAAAGTCTTGGTAAGACGAGGGTTTAAGTACAAATGCTGACTCCAGGGGGTTAGGACACGACCTGCTCATTTGGGCATTAGGGATATACACGTGTAATTTTGGGAATTGTATACGTGCATTTACTATGGCCGTCTCTGTCGTCCTCCGTTTTTTTGATTTTTTAATGATACAAATTTCTCTCAAATTCTCACGGATAGGTTGTAGACCCACCTACAGAGAACTGTTTTCGTAGGTTTTATTGAAAAAAACAGAAGAACGGAAAGAAAACCCCGCAAACCTTGTTTTTTAACTTGGCTGCTATCGTAATAGACTGTCCCACAAAGCACTCGTCTCATGTACCTTCGAATTCACGGGCACAGTAGTTCAAATTAAAGAGACATTAGGAGATTTCCAGAAAGAAGCGCCCCCAATTTTTTTTTTGCACAAACCGGGTTTTTTGCATATTTGGAATGCTTTCCAATGTGATTAGAACTGAAGTGAAAAAGCCGATACGCCGTCTTTATGTAATAAGATGATGAATTTAGTACTTTCTTGCTGTCGTGCACTACGAAATTCAAAGCGCGGTGTTCTATGGGACAATTACGATAGTCGAGCAAGTTCAAAACAAGGTTTGCTGTTTTCCTTGTACTTTATTTGTCCAATAAACTTCGGAACCTTCTCTTTCTTGGTAGGTGGTGTACAATCGATTCGTGCAATTTGAGGGAGAAAAAATTTGTACCTAAAAAAAATCTCCCCTGTCACTTCACACTTTAACATAAATGAACTTAATTTATGTATTTGGAATTTGTTGCACTCACAACACGCTGTCATCCATATGTAGCTACAAAATAATAAAAAAACTAAAATCGCATGTTATAATGCTCGAACAACCACTCCAAGCTAGTCCAAAGTCGGTCTGAAGAAGCTTCCAGATGGTAGCGATACATCACAAAAATGTGAGTACAAACAACAATCATTTTGGGAATGTCAAAGGCAATCTGTGCAAAATGTTTACGGAGAAAGCGAAGTGCCCCGGGGGGCCGACTACGCCGTCGCTGTGTAATGGTTGTGGGTAAGATGAATGATTTGAGTAGTGTCTGGTCGGTGGGCACGACCGAAAGTTCAAACGCATGGTTTTCATATGGGACGATTACGATAGCAGGATAGTTCAAAACAGGTTGGGTGGTGCGTGTTTGGGGTGCTTTGTTTGGGGCGACTGTTTTTGTTCCATAAACCTCCAAACGTTCTCGTAGGTGGTGGTCTACGATGGATCCAGTGAAATTTGAGCCGAATTCATATCCTAAAAAATCCTCCCCTGTCAATCACTATTAAGCATTTTAGAACTACTATCTTTGTTCTAGATGACTAGTTTCAATTACTTTCCCCAAAAAGTATATTCAAAATCTCTGAGTCCGCCTTGATAGGAAGAGTGGTTCAGGGGGGAAGGACGGGGCCCATTGTTCGAACTAGAGTTTGGGATTTTGGAAGTTGCCAGACTCCTGTGGAAGTCTCTATGAGAAAAATTCCTAAATCGGCACTAATATGCCTTATTGAATTCCTCCCTCCAACCACTTGATACATCTTCAATTTTTTACGCATACTACAAGAAGACATCATTTAAGCAATATTGTTCTGCGAACTTTTAGTTTTTAGAAGAAATTTGAGAAAAAAATGCATTTGAAAATTCAATTTTTTGCGGCCATTTTTCAAAAATCCTAAGACTGCTGGAACGTTGTTTATTCAATTAGTCTCATTATCATGTTATGGGGTTACTACCACGCCTATTGCCTCCGAGGTCCGAGCACGCCACCACTTACAAACGCAGCACGAGACTACGGCGCTCCTAAGCAACACACCCGGGGGGTAGGACACGATCTGCTCATTTGGACATTGGGGATTTCCAAACATAATTTTGTGGAACTACTAAATCTACTACTTGCATTGTACTATTGCATCTCGGTCCCATTGCCAATAGAAAATCTCTCTTAACACTTTCTTCAAAAGATCTATAATATCATTATAATTTATTAAGAAAAACATATAAATGTAAAAATCCGTCGAGGTAGTGGATTAACCTCGCTGCAAAATAGTGTAATTTCCAATACCGGTCATTTAGATTTTCAAATATTCGTGACCATGCCTAGTCCCTTTAGTAAAGTCTATGTGTAACCCGTTGTCGTTATCCGTAAGAGCGCCCTCCTACGGTAAGTCTTTGAAAACAAACTAGCAAACACACGGGAGTTTGATGCCGTTTGAAATTCGTGTAAGTTGGCATGTTCCGAACCCCCCCCCCCACACACACACACACACACAAACGTAATACCCCGACGTATTGATAGGATCTCTGGCTCATATCGCACCACATTTTGCTCATATTTATTTCCTTCAAGACCCGATTTGCATAGTTTTTTATCACATTTTTTCGTGAAGTTAGTGTATAAGAATCAACACGTTTAAGGGTGTGGCCTTTTGCAGTCAAACGTTTTCGCACAGTTAATGACAGAAATTGACCTTGGTTATCTATCACAGAGACGTAAATACATGTCCATCTGTCTTGTGGCCAAGTGCCTTGGCCCTGTTGTTTGTAACGATTCCCAAGTCTATTCCATCCTCTCCCTGAATAAAATCCAGGTGACACAAGACACACTCAACATATCAAAAATTCCACATCTCAAAGCAAGAACCGATACCCTACGCCTACAACTCAGTTCACCACTTCCCTAAGAAATGGTCTGATTGACCATACCATTTCACCGATTCCCTTTGTGCAATACGTTTTTAATTGTTCAAGTTTTAAATTGCGTGATCATTTCAAACAATTCATCAATTGTAAATTTTCCATGTTTGCGGGGGGGGGGAACACTATCATGTGCTACACTAGTGGCAATTTTGGACGGTATGTTGGAATCCTTGTGGCAATAGGTTCGTTCAGTACAATTTTCATGTGATTATGTGTGCCCATTTTGTGTGTGTGTGGTCTATAATGTTCTGGCAGGTGGATGTATGTATCAGTGTTTGTGCTATGTTGTTTTGGTGGTGTGTATTCTTGTGGTGAGGGAGGTTTAATTGTTTGTTGCCTGGTTTGGTGTGTTGAATGAGGGGCTACTTGCCTTGCTGGTGCTTTATGATATGTTTTTTATGTCTTTTAATAACTATTCTTAATTTTTAACTCTTATTCATTTTTGTATTGTATATTTGCCCAGTAGGCAGAGGTGGGGTATGCCCTCTTTCAGATGTCAGGTTCTCACTTTTGTTGTGCCCTTGCAGCCGTGCCTGCTGGTCCCCCTTTTTTAATGTGTGATTATGTTATTGCCAATATTATAAATAAATAAGTATCATAAATAAATGACCGTATCATGAGCCTTAACACATAGAATCTATCTACATGTTTAATGGGCATTTTATACAGATGCTATTTTCCGAGGGGATGCCAAATAAATCCGACCTTCCATCCTGAGAGTTCTTTTATAGATTGTTTTATTAAACATCACCTTACAAAGGTATAGTCAAAATACAAAGTACGATACAATACATGTTTACGACAGGATTATAAGACAGTATCAAAACGTAGCTACGGTAGCTTGAAACATTTGTTTACAAAATATAGATTGGTTTGAGTATATCATAATCTTTCCCCTCCAACATGTGACATGGGGCCCCACGTGGGTCATTTGTGGGCTACTTCCTGGGCCTCTCATTGGCTTCCCACCTGTTTTTGTCGTCGGGATTAAAATGGGTCCTAAGTGGGCCAGCTGAACTGGGATTCATGTTAACGGCTAATTATAATGCTTTAATTAAAGAAAAATAGTTCTAGTAACAGTTGGATATTGTTTTAGTTCCAACTATTCATTAGGCATCACTTGCATCTCATCTAACTGGTCTAACAATAGATTACTTATTACACTCCTGATGTACTTATTAATCCCAAGACGAAATTTATCAATATCAACTGTTTCTCTCATAACATTAATAATCTGGTACGATTATCATAAAAGGCACATTCCATTTCGAAATGAAACTCATTTTTCAACTGTATTAGAATTACATATTACATTTTGTACAATCTATCTTCAACAGGGGTGTTGGATTGAATACCGTCCTTTCTCAATCCTGAGTTCTGTGAACTTATCCTAAGTTTTTACTAAAATTGGATCTTGCATTCCGGTTAAACAAAGCATGTAGTTTTCCAGACTTAACTCATTTTAAATTGACTGTAAGTTTCTAAGTTTAGGCGGAAGTGAGTGATGGTCAATTTCCATGATGAAGAATAGACCGACTTTAAATGATCCTAGGATTATACTTCAGAAATTTTGGATTTAGAACAGAGTTTCTGTTTTGTTCTATATATCAATAGGTTTTAAAAACCCTAAATATTCGTTTAAATCCCTGAAGACCAGTTAAAATTTTAAATCAAACATTCATACTTTTTGATAAGAAAGACCCCTGTAAGAGTATAGAGCATCTTTAAAAAATTCTAGCTAGACGTTATATCCGTCATAATCTGGATCATAACTGCTATTAAATGTGTTTGACTCGTCATGAAGAATATGCATGCAGTGTAATTCTTTAGTGGCAATTAAAATGGACTTTGCAGGGAAGGTTACCTAATGTTCGATAGATACTAGTTTAGGATTTTGGAGGTTACTGAGCCCTGGTCGAAACCTAGGTCTGCTGGTCTTGCTAAGGCAACCTTCTGCCTTTTCAATTTCCCTAATTAGCAAAATGTGGTTGTTTAATTAATCCTACATTCTAAGAATGATGAGGTGTTATATATATTAATCTGCCGCAATAGCGCCACCCTCGATCTGTTTATGAATACTGTAACGGCGCCACCTATATAGCAACTTAGCCATATAGCGATATATATACCCCTCACAAGATGTTTCTCAGCCTTATGGGACTCCCAAGTGTACCGGTTCAATCCCGGCGATGCTCTTCTGAGGTTGCTTCTACTCTGATCTGGGGTAGGAGAGAAGGAGAAAGCTCTTCCAAATCCCGTTGACCGATGATCATCGCGCCTCGTAAAACAGGTCGTAAACCTATTGTATTGGACATACACACGAGATCGATATTGATCTGGTAGCAGTGCCATCAACATTGCTCGATGTACATAGTTAAGCAGATACGACATATTGTGAGATTTGCATTTCTTTATAAAAGCATGAAACTTGGCAAATACTGTTTACAATTAAATCCTGAGTATTGATTCTTTTTAGACAGAACCACGTCAACCGTCAATCATCTTCAAGGTAAAACAAGATCATTTCGGATCAATTTTGTCATTTATTAGAAAGCGAGGTAGCATGTTCCGAACTGATGACAGTTGATTCTAGTTTTAACACGTACTGTTCGGCTTTTAAAAACTTGAATGTTTTTTAGCGCCGTATTTCTTAAAGTATAGTTGGGAGACAAAATCTAAGGTGAATTGGAAGAAAATGCCGTATCTAAACAATGGCACCAACTTCACAGTGTCCGAAGTTGTCCGTTTTTCAATTTTGTCCCAGTGGGCCGCCCTATTTTGGTGAAATAAATGAAACCCTGGCGATATTCCTATTTTCACTTCGAAAAATACAGGTTTAAGCACATGATCCGTGGACAAAGTATTGTAAAATGGACGTCCCTCGCATATTTACCGACAGTCAGTGTAATGGTACAAATCGATGCAATGTTGATTCCATGCATTCAGCATTAACATTGATCTCGGATACGTTGTTTAATTTTATGTTTTTAGGAAATCTACAGATAATAAATTCAGTTATCAATGGGCGCATATATAAATCCGATTGTTTCCATTTTGTTGCTTTTGTGATTAAATGTGATATGACTTTGTGCCTTTTCAAACAATTCACCGAAATGTATCCCAGTGAGCTATGTCCCAGTACCTCTTCAATGAAATGTTCATGGTTATGTTAATGTTTAAGCTAAATAGATAAGAGAACTTCCAGCAAATATGCCCCTCCATTTTTTTTAAACAATTTTACCAATTATCAATCAAAAACCTGGAGGACCATAAGCCGTAAAAGCCATCTTCATGTAATAATATATGCTTTTGTATTTCTTTGTGCATGACAGATTACCGAGTATTCTTGTTTAAGGGGCCGATCAGGACAGCAGGGTAGTTCAAAACTTAGTTGTTTTTTGTTTTTCTTTTCTTTTCTTGGTTCAATAAACCTACGAAATGTCCTCGGTTGATATTCTACAACAAAAGCGTAAATTTAACAAATTTTATCCTCAT
The DNA here is from genome assembly GCA_023653785.1 of Ophioderma brevispina. Classification (NCBI taxonomy): domain Eukaryota; kingdom Metazoa; phylum Echinodermata; class Ophiuroidea; order Amphilepidida; family Ophiodermatidae; genus Ophioderma; species Ophioderma brevispina. Next base: position 15,572 of record JAMKCH010046822.1, read on the forward strand.
AAAATCTCGTGTCCCTTGGGTAATGAAGAAGACCTTCTTTGATTAAGTCGAAATGTTGTCACAAATAGTTCCATGAGAATGTTTATGATGTGTTTAGAGTTATACAACAAACCTATTCTGCATTTTTAATGTATTTTGACTCAATTGACCTTTTGTGAACCTCTAGGTGACATTGAACTTGAACTGTTTCAGGTGGTTCCAAGCCCTGTTTTCAAATTTAATTCTCTACCTCGCATCGCTCTGCAAATCTGATGGCTTTTTATAACAAAATGCACATTTTTTACCATTAATCTGATCTGCTTTACTAACATTACAATTCTGTGTAAATATTACCAACTTCGGGACCAAATTGAGAAAACGGGCAACTCCTGGCACTGTCAGGTTGGATGTCCATTGTTTAGATACGGCATTTTTCTAGTTAGATTTCGTCTCCAATATCATACTTTAAGAAATACGGCGTTCAAAACATCAAGTTTTCAAAACTGAAAATCAATGTAACTCATCTTATGACATGCTATCTCCGATTTTTTGGACTGAATACTCAGAATTTCGGCTTGTATCGACTCAATTCTTTTATTTTCCGTTTCCACATGTAAACAAACCCCTGCGCATCGGGGATATACCTTTCTGCCACAGGTCATATCTTGTTCAACCTGAGCGTGCCCAGCCTTCTGTCGGCGATGATCATGGAACTGAAAGATTACTCCCTGCCGAGAAGGCGGCCTTTGTTGGTCTATTCTTTTACAATGAGTTTGCCAAGTGATATAATTGGATAATCGGCGTTGCGTAATGCAATTAGGGAAGAGCTTTCCTCCTCTTCTCCTACCTCTGCTCTGATCTTTCTTTCTTCTTTCCAATTAACTTGTTTCTTCTTATGGGCCTTATGGTCATTTAAAAATACTTATTAATGCGGTTATGTTGGCGTACCCTTTAGCACGTACTCGACTTTATATTAATATACCGCATAGCGCCAACCCCGACTACGACCTGTTAATTATAACTGTTACCGACGACGGCGACACCTATATGCTATATACCCTCAATAGATTTTTCTCACCGTGGTGGGACTCGTGGTGTAATGGTTATCACACGCGCTTGCCATGTAGGCAAGTGACCCTGTTCAATTCCCGGCGAGTGCTCTTTGAGGCTTTCTTTGTTAGGAGCGTCCCGTATCAGATACACGCGGCCCCGAATCAACACACTCAGTTGAATCAAATCCTGACACCACCACAAGCCATTCCAATGACTTTGGCTATACGCTAAGAAGAAGACACTGTCATAATTTTCTCAGATTTCTATATGCAATAAAAATCGATCAATAAATAAAATGCACAAACAAGAGTCCAATTACTGTTACTCAAAAATAGGTACTGAATAAGGTCCTAGGTAGCCGTTACACATAAAAACAATAACCCTTAGCAAAAACACATCATGTAGTATTTTGACCTATTCAGACCTGTGGCGAGAACGTGGCCTAGTGGTTAGGGTGCTTGGCGCAAATTTCCTGGTTCGAATCCTTTTGGGGAACTTGCTGGGATTTTAACCGTATCAGTGTTGGATTTGATCTTATACCAGCTATAGTTTAAAAACGAAATACCGCGCTCCTCCTATTAACTTGGAATTTGGCAAATGAATCATGAAAGCATCCTTCATTTTCGGAGGTGTCCGTTAGAGCTGCCTGTACCATGTACAGAGAATCACCACTGTACATGTACATCTTCATCCAGTTTCAATCAGAGCAGGGTGAACCCCTGACTGTTTCCACATCCCCAGCCTCCAAAAGAGGGCCATGTCAGGAACGGTCGCCATCATAGAAACACGCGGACCCGGATTTGCTTATTCAGCTTAATATAAACTGAATACTATACCAACCCACAAGCCATAATACTCAAAGACCTGTGCCTCGAACAGAAAAGAACCTTAATGCAAGATATATAATTACAAGAATCATTGTTAGCACCTATAAAGTAATATACTGTCTCAAAAATTGCTTGACCAAGTCACGTACTATAACTCAGTTATCAGCAATGTAGCTAACCATTCCACTTATAAAAGAAAATTTAATTCTTAGTGTTAATTACGATGGGCCTTGACGGGGAAGGACATCAATATTCAATACTAAATTTAGGATTTGGGAGGTTCCGAGCTCCAATCGAGTACGTGGCGGTCCCGGTAATTACGTAATCCTTTTTCTAAAAGAAACAAAAGAAGTTGGGTAAATTGGAAAGAAAACCACGTCTGAAAAATTTCAAGTCTAGAATAATAACGAAAGGCATTGTGGGAAAAAGGGATGCCGCCCGATCGATTTTCCCCTCCCGTGTCTGCGCGCACCGAAGTACCCACACAAACGCTCATTTTCTCGCTATGGCCTATAACCATTTTAACATTCTACGTCACATCTTTTGCTGCCTGCGAATCCTTCCTGCGAATCGTTGGCCAGGGCCTTCCCCAGAGGGGGGGGGGGTGTGGGGGGTGTGACACCCCCCCCCCCCCCCCATTTACAAAATTCTGTCGGCAAAATGTTGACTTTGGTCGGCGAAAAGGGTATAATGTCGGCTCAACTGATTGGATGGGTGGATTATCTGTGGTGCACTCCTCCCATCTTTGTTGTTTGTTTGGTTTCATAGCTGTAAAGTATCTTGATTTCTGTTGCGGTTGACCCACCCCACCCCCCCCCCCCCCTCTCTTCAGAATTTCGACCGAGTGAAAAAAATTTGGGTCTACCTGGCGAGCGGTGAAAATTTGAAAATTCTTGAATCCGGCCATTGATTTTGTCGGCACACAACATAACACACAACACCCCCCCTTAAAAATGTCTGGGACCCCCTGGTTATGGCCCCATATTATTAAACCGCTAACAGAAACAGAAACAATTGCCCAGTGTGTAACATTCAGTCCGACCTATTTCAAGATACCGGCCCTAACAGTTTACAAACTTGCTGTTAACTGGTCCCTACGGGTTCAGACCCAATTACGATACATCTATCTATGTACGGCCGCCACCTGAGATGCTGTTCCCATTGCACTAGCGCCAAATGTCCCTGCCCGTCACCAGTCGGGGACGCCAGACGGATCACGCCGGACGTCTCGAGCAATCACACATCAATGTAGGTAAAGGGGCGACGACCGCCGCCTGGCATTTAACTTCCAAATGTGACGTCTGAGACGCACTTGGTCAATGATCGCACGATGACAGCTAAACCGGCAAACCGCGCACGGCGCCGGCAACAGAAGATGAAACCGGAGGGACATCTCATATCTGTGCTTGGTCTTGTGCTCACGCCAGGATATATTTTGTACTCGCATAAGTAAGCTTTGGTGTAGTCCATCCCAGTCATCCTGGAGCTCTTCTCTGGGTCCAGGTCTTCAGATCCATATAACAGGATCACTCGCTACAGGCCCAAAGAATTTCAGCTTGGCTGAATTGGAGATACCAGATCGCCATAAGTGGCGCAGCCTATTGCAGGCATTCCAAGCTTGTCCCCCGCGTGACAGGAAGTCTTTCTTGCCGTCGGCAACACAGGACCCCAGACACCCGAAGTCCCCGACCTCCCCGAGTTGGCCACCATCTGATATGCAAATAGGTTGATGATCACCTTCCTCACCGACAGTCACACATTCAGCCCTCCCGGTACATATTCAAAACAAAACATAGTAACGGACCCTCTGATGCAAAAATCTCCATAGAACCCCTTCGTTTTCCGGAGATACAGACTGTCCCAATAAAAACTATATAATCAAACTAAAAATTATAAAAAATATAAACTGTACATTTTTGCGAGATATTTTGACTTTATTTGTTAGACAAGTTCCTAAGCTAAATCCTCGATTTTATTCCATCCAATTTGATGGACCCTAAGCGGAGATATTGTCAGTTGAACACAAAGGACAAAATACCACTTGGGCCAGTTTCACCTGAAGGTTCAAGAAACTAAAGGTATAAGGTGTGGAGCATAATTGTGGGATTAAATCCTTTTTTATTGTACAGATCAGAGTGAATGTATTACTATGCATTGAACTAATCAATATATTATTTTTTAGTGATAACACCAGAAATTATGATGTTGGTGAAATGAGGGACTCACTCTCAGGGGGACAATAATCATGAAATTCATGGAAATTTGAGGAATTTGACTGCTGAAACTAATGTGACAGCCAGAAGTCTGTTGAGAGACAAATGTGTGGACAACTCTCTAATGTGGAGGGACAACTTTACCCTTCAGCTATTTCCCACTGCCTCCAAGATGCCAGAGAGGAATATAATGAAGAAAGCACTGTTCAACAAAGAGCAATAAAGGAAATGGTGGTTGTGTTCAAAGGTCTCAGTTTACTTTCAACAAGGGTGTTTTTATGGTTCTACCTTCTGCCGAAACTTGGAATAGAGCTGAAACAACAAGACTGTTTGGAATTGAATTTCCCAATGCTACACGTATTTATTAGCAATTGCGACATTATAAAGTTATAAATTATGTCATATCACAAGAAGCAGCACTTTATACCTACTTTTTATTTTTAATTTTCAATAAAGAATGATTTGAAGGTGATTTTCAATGGCAACTTTGTTAATATCAGGATAGCCGAAACTGGCCCAACAGGTTTTTCAACTGTCTCAGATAATTAGCCTTAACTCCTGAACCAGACCCCAAATTACACCAACTAAAAATCTCATGAAAGCTGGAACACTCCTAAAAAAGAATCAGTAAAATTCCAGTTGAGATTAACTTAAATTTTTGGCCAAAAAAATTAATCTTTGATTGTATAGTGTTTTTTTTTTGACAGTCTGTATATGAGCCTAAAGGTCCGTTCATGCTTCACTGTATTGCAGTGCAATACTGAAATGCAGCCTACCAAAATCGTTACTGCGATCACTTGCAGTATTGCAACGCAATGTATTACTGCAACGAAGTTTAAATTATTTTAACTGGCGATGCAGCCAGACGCAGTGGGGTACAGTATACCAATTTTCCTGCAATCCTTCGCATATTTACTGCAACGTACTGCAACCCGTGACCTGCAGAGCCACCACAAGCCATAATAACCACAGACTTATGGATACGACAGAAAACCTTAATGTAAGAAATAAGGATCATTGATAATAATTACAATAATTTTTAAGCTCCTATCAATTATATAGGAGCTTTCAAAAATTGCCTGATTTAATTAATCAGGCGAATGATAATCAACTTCCAATGTAGCTAACATTCCACCTAATAAAAAGAAGAATTTAAATTCTGTAGTGTTAATTACGATGGACCTTTACGGGGGGGAAGACACCAATATTTCGATACTAAATTTGGAAGGTTGCCGAGCTCCAGGGGGAGGTCAGATTTATTTGGCATCCTGTATAAAACACGTACGGCAATTTGGCACTCTATCAGGGAGGGGGAAGGTCGGGTTTATTTGGCATCCCTCGGTTGGTTGGTTGGTTGAATGGTTTGACTTGGCACCTATACTCAAACTGAGTTTTTGTGCCATAACAGTAAGTTTCAGTTTCATGGTTTGCTCCATTGGAGCCGGGTCATTGCAAACTATTGCTTGACCCCTGGATTTTAAAAAGACTACTTATAAGGTTACTGGTTTTTTTGTTTAATTAAAAAGGCTCATGATACGGTCATTTTTCTGTCATAACTGTGCGAAAACGGTTTACTGCAAAAGGCCACACCCATAAAACGATTCTTATACGTTAACTTCATGAAAAAAATGCGATCAACTATGACAAATCAGGTCTTGAAAGGAATTTTAAGCAAAATGTGGTGCGACATGAGCCAGATCCTGTCAATACGTCGGGTATACGTTGTGTCAGGGGGTTAGGACATGCCAACCTAACAGCAACAGCAAATTCAAAACGGCATCAACTTCTGGGTGCTAGTCTGTTTCAAAGACTTAACGGTAGGAGGGCGCTCTTACGCATATTGAACGGTTACAAACAGACTTGACTAAAGACTAGGCTTGGTCACGAATATTTAAATCTAAATGACCGTTAGGCGACGAAAAAAGAAAACCCTGTTTTACGGGCGAGCGGACCTTTCGAGTAGGGTCGGTCGGTCGGGCGAATTTTTTCTTTTTTAAATTTTTTTTTTAGCCTCAAATCTGAAAAATCAAGAGAAAAAATTTTTAAAAATTTATAAATTTTCTTAAAAATATTTGCCAAAATTGATAAATTTGGGCTAAAAACAGGCTGATTTTACATGATTTTTGGAAAAACTAAAAAAAAAAAATTCTGCAAAACTGAAAAATCAGGGTCGGTCGGGCCCGTAAAACAGGGTTTTTTATTTTCGTCGCCTTATTGGAAATTACACTATTTTGCAGCGAGGTTAATCCACTAACCTCGACGGATTTTTACATTTATATTTTTTTCTTAAATTATCATGATATTACTAAGATCTTTTGAACAAAGTTTTAAGAGATGATTTTCTATTGTCACTGGGACCGAGACTGCCATAGTAAATTAGTAGATTTTGAAGTCAATAATTTTTTCTTAATTTATCATGACATTACTAAGATCTTTTGAATAAAGGTTTAAGAGATAATTTTTTAATGTCACTGGGACCGAGACTGCCATAGTAAATGCATGTAGCAGTTCTCCAAATTAATGTTTGGAAATCCCTAATGCCCAAATCGAGCAGATCATGTCCTACCCCCCCCCCCTGCGTTGTGTTGCATGAGCGCCGTAGTCTCGTGTGCGTTTGTATACGTTCGTGCTCGGACCTCGTGGAGTCAATAGGCGTGTTAGGATACCATATATATGAGAATGAGACTAAATTTGAATAAATGACGTTCTCAGCAGGGGGAGGTCGCATTTATTTGGCATCCCTCTGAAAATTAGCACTCTATATAAATGCCCAGTAAACATGTATATAGAATTCTATAGTGTTAAAGGCTCATGAATACGTCGACTTTTTTCTGGTCATAACCAGAAGTTGGAGCGATTCCGGACTCGGACTCAATTAATCAGTGAGTCAGTCCGAGGCGGACTTGGACTCGACTCATGCTTTAGTGGACTCATACTCCTGCGAACTCAGGGCCCCGTTGACTCGGACTCAGCCTCGGACTCAGACTTGGACTCAACCCCTCGCCGGGGAAGTTCTTGTGTTTTTGGTTCTGGTACCCATTCTCTTCCCCACCCCTTCCTAGCTGCAAATGCTTTCCTACCGTCTACAGCATGTCTCAAATTCACAATATCAAGTTCTAGTCCCAGCTAGGGGTATCAAATTCAGGTAGATTGTGACTGGCTCATTAAAAAAATTGGGAAAATTACTTTAACATGTCAGTAAAATAACCCTGCCGTGTGTAAATTTTCTTACGTCAGTTCATTTTTCTCATCTATTGGTTCATTAAAAGGGATATTTTTATCTTCACGTATTGAAAGTCAGGTTCCCGCTAGGGGTATAGATTTTACCGCAAATTGGTCCCTTAGGGGTATATTTTCAAATCGAAAACGGTAAATATTTTAACTGAAATCTGGTCCCGTTAGGGGAATATTTTCATTTCACTGAAAATTGTCGTAGGGTTTCACTTTCAGAAACCCTCGAACGAGCATGGGTACCCATCAAACCCTTGGACTCGCAGGGGGGCAACCCCAGTGAACTCGGACTCAAAGATGAGAAGGCACTTGTATTCCGCAAGGTTAATAATATTGCTCGGGTACAAAAACGCCGTAGGTCGGGTTTTTTTTAGATCAGACGATTTACGCGCGTACATAATGTGAGGGCCATCAAATCATTTTTAAGCCCTGAAACCCTATACTATTCATTAACTAGTCCAGATGGTTTCCTAATTGACCATTGCCAGACGATTCTTAACTAGTCGCCTGACTGGTTTATTTAACTAGTCCCTGACGAGTTTTACTAGTCGCGTCGACAGTTAACTAGTCAACTGAATTAGTAAAAGCTCCCCGTTAACTAATTTTTAAACTAGTCAGGTTTACTAGTAAAACCAGTCAGGCGAATAGTAACGAAATAGTCTTGCAAACTAGTCATTAGGAACCATGACTAGTTTAGGGTTTTCAGTGAGGGGGCTAGGACACGATCGAGTCCTGTCCGCATTTTTTCAACTGAAACTCGTATGAACAAACTTCCATCGATGGTAACCAATAATCCAAAATAAAAAGGGGGTCACCGACCTCGTTTTTCATATATACTGGTTCAAAATATCTATTTTTGGCCATTTTTGATCAAAAAATTAGTACA